>OZ010791.1:331482982-331553893 GCA_963932465.1 Maratus speciosus
AAATCAAAATTTATTTCTAGATGAGTAAGTAATTTAATTTACGTTAAAGTAAGACACAAAGAAATGTACTAATTATCGGTGGAAGAATAACCTAACGAAACATTAGCCATCCAAACATGAGGAAAAAATTTAAAAATTGACATAAAAAAGCATTCCTAATTTCGCGCCCGGGACGAAAATAAGAACTGCAAGGGGGACGAAATTTGGACCACGCTACTTCCCAATATGGCGGAGCTTCAACTCCCGTAAGATGAACTGAGCGTCCTAAAACTCACCGTATACTGCTGTCAGCATCTTACCTACATAAAATACATACAATGAATAAGAAATAAATACTTACAGTACAGTAAATAACGTTCTACAAACGACGTAATGAGAACTCACGTCTTCTAAAATAGGAAGTTTGGTGTCTTTAATTTATGTATGCGTCTTGGCCAACGAAACTTTCAGAACTGACCCCTTTTACCTTCCGTCTCCTGTGCCTTGCGTCATAAGTGGCCACTTTTGCAGAAGCGGAGAAGTTAAGGGGACGAAATATGGGCACTTTACCTTATAATAAAAGAAAATCTATCAGATAAAAATTGTTGCGTATTGCGATAAAAATTGTAGGCTTTTTAACAAATAAGCTGGTTTAAAAAAGGAATCATAATTTATTTTCCTTCTAAACAGTTTTCCCTTTTTTAGGTGCGTTCCTAATTATATAAATATGTTGTACGTATAGTTGTCGTCTGGTCCGTCCGTCTGTCTGTCTGTCCATTTGTTTGCATATAATAGTGCAAAAACTACCCAACTGAATGGTGTGAAAATTAATGTATATAATCGTTGCAGATTTTGCTGAGTCATTTCAAATTTTATGGAAATCGAATCAAACCTTAAAAAGATACTAATAAAATTTTTCTTCATTCTAATAAATCCTATCATACGTAGTTAATTCAATGCTAACCCATGATAGGTAATGATTCTAGGTTGACATTGGGGATTACGTCCTATTTAAGATGGAGTCATATTATTTCCGTATTACTGAATTTAATATATATAATCGTGATAAATTTTGCATTCATGCATTTTTGAATAAAGGTGCAACACTTATTGCGCCGAGATCTGAATATTTATAAAACTAGTTATAGTACGAACTCAGCTCACTTGCAGCGTTTGACGTACAATTTCCGACTTTTTATTATTTACTTTTGGATATCTTCGAACTTGAATTTTGTTACCTAGCTACTCTTATTTACACACTAACCGTTCATTTAAGAGATTATTTACACATGCGTATCATTTAATGTAACGTATAATAGCATAAAACATTTCTTTTCAATAAAATATTTTAGCATTGTTATTTATTTTATAATTATGCATTTTTATCCTTTCATGAAACTGTAATAATACAGACATCAAAACACAGTTTGGCTAAAACTTCTTTTAAAACTGAGATTGTTATCCTTTCATGAAACTGCAATAATAAAGGCATCAAAACACAATTTGGCTAAAACTTCTATTAAAACTGAGATTTTTTAATATATAACCATCTAAAGAATACATTTGATTCATACATATGACTAAATGCTCATACATCTCGTTTTTTGCTATTTTTCTCGTATTATATAAGGTCGACATTTTCACACATACTTATACCTTCCATTTAAGTTCTTTGTTCTCTATTTTTTTAAATATCTCAAGGTAAGGAAGCATGATTGGCTCATTATTAGAATTAGGTGCTAAGCGCAAACGAAAGAAAACGTTCTTAAAATCTTAATAAATTTATAAAAACTTATATATATATATATTTAATTCGTTAGTTCTTTTATTTACTTATTTATTTTACTTTTCTCTTATTTTTTTACTTTATGAAACACATTATTTGATTAAAATATTTAAATATATTTTGCGTTTTGAACGAGATTTCAAGAATCCTGCTTTTCGAGACGGAACTTTAAAATATATACTTTGGACTTTATTCACAAATTTTGGATTATATTTCACAACACCCAAAATAAATGAAGATAGAAAGAAAGTACTTGAAAACTAGATAAACAGAGAAAATACCTTTATATATATATATATATAAAGGATGAACGTTAACTAAAAAGAGCATCATAAAACAAAAGATTCAAGAGTGAGATATCATAACTTAAATTGTCAATAATTAGCATTATTGAGATTAGTTACCCTTTAAACATACAAATACTTTCTTTATCATCTGTTCTTAGAACCCGAAGGCAGATTTGCTATTTATTCTTGAATTATTGGTTGTTTTTTACCTGGAAGGAAAATTACAGTGGTAAAAAACATAGTCAAATAAATGTAACAGTGGAGAGTTAAAAATAAGTGGCAAAATGAATTTATTCTGCTGCTACATTCTGTGTATCCCAAATAGGTGTAAAAAACGAGGTATTCGTACTATTTTAACTTTTAAACGCAACAATTTAAAAAAAAAAAAAACAATCTTGTACTTATTTAATTGCAAATTCTGTCATAATATAATACAAATATTACATTTCGAAATTAGTCGTACGAATTCTAAAAATAAATGCTACCAGGAAATACTGCCAAGCAGAACAAATGATTTGAACAAAGAATCTTCCCTTTTATCTTTCAGTCAAAAAAATAAAATATTGTTTAAAAAGTACGTTAGTAATTAATTTTTCAAAAACATATTGTGGTAAACAAAAATTATTAAAACAAAGTCTCCTTTTGTCAGATGTATGAATGATTAAGCTGTCGTTTTTATTTTTCCACAGAGAAATCAAATTTTTAATAAAAATACATCTTATACTTGAGAAAGCACGAAAAATCTTTTGTTTCAAAAGACTTTCCTTTTTAATATCGCTTCGACGAATATTCGTTTTTTGTTCTTCTTCTAGGAGAGTGTAATTACAACACAAAAAAAATAATCAAATAACAATTTTTCTTTGTACTTATCCCGAGATTACTTTAAGAATAATGTTAATTTTCTTCTGATGTTTATTGCTTTAAAAAAATTATGAGCAATATCGGTTTTTGAATGCTTCTGTGCATAAAAAAATTTTCCTTTGGATTTCAATATTAATTTTCCAAGTATTAGTAGTTTTATTTTCGTGAAATATTGCTTTTTTGAGGTAAAAATCTTATTTAACATAAAATTATTTTTTTTTAATAATGCAAAGTGTAATGAAATGAAATTTAAAATATTAGGCAAACAATTTATTTATCTAAAAAATTAAAATAAACATGGAGTAAATTAAATCTATAGCAGAGGAAATGAGAATGTAAATAGCACTGGTTGACTTACTGAAAAATAATCTTACTATTCAATTTTTTCTCAAATATTGACCATGATTAGATTGATGATATAATGAATTTTAAAAGGACATTAGGTTAATCATTAACATAATCGTAGCCCTTTCATCTTTTATATTACATTACAAATTTATATAAATAGGAGTGGAAGACCCTTAAGTGTGACGCACAGCAAAATATTTTAAGAAATTGTGAAATAATTTTTACTTTCTTCTATCTTTACAAAAAGAAAGTATTGGATTCGGGAAAATTTTCGACTTCCAGTTTTCGACGGATTTAAACGTTTTAGGGCTCAGGGATTCCGAAAAACATGTTTTTACAAAATGTCTGTCTCTCAGTCTGTAACTCACTCTGTCTGTCTGTGACTCTGCCTGTCTTTATGTGACACAAATATTTTGGACGCTCTATCTCAAGAACTAATGTAGGAAATTAAATAAAAATTTATATTCCGTTAGTCCGTGATATAAATTGGTGCGGATTAGTGGTTGGTGTAAATCGCCCAACAGATGGCCCACTATGCTGCATTTTTCACGAATTTCGCAGTAGCTGTATCTCAAGACCTAATGCACAGATTTTCATCAAACTTCAGATTCAGTTATAAATTGATATAATTTGGTGCTGATTACGTTTTTGTGTAAATCGCCGAAAAGGTGGCGCTGCTATGCTGAATTTTTCGCTATTTCCGCAATAGCTGTATCAACAACTAATGCACGAATTTTCATCAAACTTCAGATTCAGTTAATCCATGATATAAATTGGTGCTGATTAGTTTTGGTTGTAAATAGCCCAACAGATAGCTCTGCCATGCAGAATTTTTCACAGTTTACACGATTTTAGCAGTAGTCATATCTCAAGAACTAATGCACGGATTTTCATATCTTTAGAGTCCTCATGATGGGCATAGATTGTCATTTAATTTTGGCACTTTGATAGGGAATTTTGAAGTATTAACATGTATAACATAGAAGAAAGTTTTGGGATTGCCACATCCGACTAGTTTCCTTTTGTTTAATAAAAAGAAAACCGTTTAAACTATAAAGTTTGTCTAATATGCTTAAAAAAATAAATAAAATAAAATAATTATGTTATTTAAAATTCGTGTTTTATTTCCTATGGTGACCGTCAATTGTGACACATGATAAAAATTAGTTTAAAATATTTAAAATACTTTCTTCTTTCTGTTGGTAAAAAAGTATTCAAAATATATAGTTTGTGTAATTTGCAAGAAAACCATTCTTTTACTTGGAATTGAAGAAGTATTTATGTTAAAGATTCTTTACTAAATTTTCAACCATTTCCATATTTTTTAAAAAATTTTAGCATTCACGTTTCAAATCAAATATTGACAAAATTGTACCAACATTTCCCATAATATTAAAAATAACATATAATTGCAATAAACATGTTTTTTCAATGAAATATTCAGTGACAGAACAGTGGCGCAGCAGTTGAGCGATTGTCACCACTAAATTTTTACAGTATTCTTCGCCTTCAGAAATCCCAGAAATTCTGTCCTGAATTTAAATGAAGAATACTAATAAAGTTTAACGGTGTCAATTGATTTTCTGCTGCTACGCTGTTCCATCACTGAATATTTTAACTATATGTTATGAGAACTTATGTGTGTGTGTGTATATAAAAATCACTTCAAAATATCAAAAATACTCAATAATTGCTATGAGTGGTAAGCATTAATTTTTTTAAAGCAAAATACCTTTATTTATTTACATTTCAATATGTTTCATTGCATCAAACGGCAACATTCTCAAAAAAAATAAAATGATAAAAATATTTTCGCAAAAATTCAAACGGAAAAACTTAGTAAACAAAAAACAAAAATCAAACGCAATATATAAACTAATAAATACAATATCTCCATTGTTACAAAACCATCCGCAAAATTAAAAAACATAATATGTAAGAAAATAGACTCAATAGAACCAAATCAATTATCAGGGGTATATGAAATACCTTTCACCAAAGAGGATAGAACAGTGCAATTTTATATAGAAATGACAAATAGAAAGTTCAAAACCAGTATCAAAGAACTTACAGCAGATATCAAATACAACAAGAAAACTACAGCTCTGGCCAGACTATATAACAGAGAACCTTTACAAATAGATTTAAAAAACAGTAGAATAATTTATCAATCAAGATCTTATTTACCATCCATCATCAGAGATTCAATAGAGATCTTCTTACGCAATGAGAATATTTGCAATGCTTCAGTGTCCATAGTGCTCCCTAAAATTTGGAAAGAAATGCTACAGAGAATCGTGAAACAATAATGTAAATCAAGTAAAAATTAAATTTAAAAAATCAAAAAACCCGACTGCGTAAAAGGCGAACTAATTAATTATTTCTCATCAATGTGAAACTATTTTTCATATTACTTACCTATTTTATTATTTATTTGTATTGATGACTTTTAAGTTGTGTTTAATTGATGTTTCCTATCTATAAACATTGTTTTGATGAGGCCAATAGATGTCTATGAAGGTTAGAGTTGCGGTAGAGCTAGAGATCCTACCTACACAACTTCCAGGTTGTGTAATATTTAAACGGAGCTTCTGACTGTAAAATAGTCAATGAAACATCGTCTTCATTTGGAAAGACCTATCCAATGATATGCTACTCAATAGGGTGCGTAAACAATTTTTTTCGTTTCTTTCGCCATGTTGTGTTTTACGGCCGCCATTTTGAATTTATAAAAACAAAACCTAGCTTATAATCATCGGACGGTTAAGACGAATCAATAAAAACCCCATTCATTAAAATCCATCCAGCCGTTGGGATGTTTCGAGGGTATAAAGAAATCCACATACCAAGGTACTCGTGAAACACATAATCCTTCTTGGCAGTCGGATAATAATTCACGTTCACAAATTTCCATTTTTACTTTCTTCTATCTTTACAAGAAGAAAGTATTGGTTTCGTGAAAATTTTCGAATTCCAGTTTTCGACGGATTTACACGTTTTAGGGGTCAGAGATTCCGAAAAACATGTTTTTACAAAATGTCTGTCTGTGAGTCTGTCTGTCCGTCTGTCTGTCTGTATGTGACACAAATTTTGTGGGCGCTCTATCTCAAGAACTAATGCACGGAATTTAATAAAAAATGATATTCAGTTAGACCCTGATATAAATTGGTGCTGATTAGTTTTTGGTGTAAATCGCTCAACAGGTGGCGCTGCTATGCAGCATTTTTCACGATTTCTGCAATAGCTCAATCTCTAGAACTAATGCACGGATTTTCATCAAACACCAGATTCTGTTAGTCCTTGACATGAATTGAAGTTTTATGCATTTTGGTGTAAATCGCTCAATAGGTGCCGCTGTTGTGCAGCATTTTCCACCATTTCTGAAATAGCTCAATCTCCAGAACTAATGCACGGATTTTCATCATACTTCAGATTCAGTTAGTCCTTGACATGAGTTGAAGTTTTATGCATTTTGGTGTAAATCGCTCAATAGGTGGCGCTGCTGTGCAGCATTTTTCACGATTTCTGCAATAGTTCAATCTCCAGAACTAATGCACGGATTTTAATCAAACTTCAGATTCTGTTATTCCTTGACATGAATTGAAGTTTTATGCATTTTGGTGTAAATCGCTCAATAGGTGGGGCTGCTGTGCAGCATTTTTCACGATTTCTGCAATAGTTCAATCTCCAGAACTAATGCACGGATTTTAATCAAACTTCAGATTCTGTTATTCCTTGACATGAATTGAAGTTTTATGCATTTTGGTGTAAATCGCTCAATAGGTGGGGCTGCTGTGCAGCATTTTTCACGATTTCTGCAATAGTTCAATCTCCAGAACTAATGCACGGATTTGAATCAAACTTCAGATTCTGTTAGTCCTTGGCATGAATTGAAGTTTTATACATTTTGGTGCAAATCGCTCAACAGGTGGCACTGCTATACTGTATTTTTTAGAATTTCCTCTATAGCTGTGTCTCAAGAACTAATGCACGAATTTTCGTCGACGGATTTACAAGTTTTAGATGTCAGAGATTCCGAAAAACGTATTTTTTCAAAATGTCTGTCTGATACTCTGTCTGTCTGTCTGTTTGTCTGTATGTATGTAGCACAAATTTTGTGGGCGCTCTATCTCAAGAACTAGTGCACGGAATTTACTAAAAATGTATATTTAGTTAATCCCTGATATAAATTGGTGTTGATTAGTTTTTAGCGTAAATCGCTCAGCAGGTGGCGCTGCTATCCAGCATTTTAATTTACTGTATGTACTACAAAAATTTCGTGAATTGACGTTTTGCCCCTTGTGGTGTAAATCGCTCAACAGGTGGCGCTGCTATGCTGTATTTTTTCAGATTTCCGCATTAGCTCTATCTCAAGAACTAATGCTTGGGTTTTCAACAAACTTCAGATTCAGGTATAACTGGATATGAATTAGTGCTGTTTATGTTTTGGTGTAAATCGCTCAACAGGTGGCGCTGCTATGCAGCATTTTTCACGATTTGCACAATAGCTCAATGTCCAGAACTAATGCACGGATTTTTATCAAACTTCAGATTCAGTTAGTCCTTGACATGAATTGATGTTTTGTACCTTTTCGTGTAAATCGCTCAACAGGTGGCGCTGCTGTGCTGAATTTTTTGTGATTTCCACAATAGCTCTAGCTCCAGAACTAATGCACCAATTTTCATCAAACTTCAGATTCCGGTGTACCTTAATATGAATTAGTGCTGTTTGTGTTTTGGTACAAATCGCTCAACAGATGGCGCTGCTATGCTGCATTTTTCAGCATTTCCCCTACAGCTCTATCTCAATAAGTAATGCACGAATTTTCATCAAACTTCAAATTTAGGTATACTTTCATACGAATTGGTACTAAATTGATGTAATTTCTTTTACTATTTAAATGATTTAATTGACGTGATTTATATAGAAGAAAGTTTTGTGATGGCCACAACATACTAGTTAATATTGCAGTTAATTTCATTATCTTTGTGTTCACGTGATTTTTGTTTTTTCTTTACTAGTTTTTCAATTTGAATTTTTGCGAAAGTATTTTTATCATTTTATTTTCTGAAGAATGTTGCCATCTGATGCAATGAAAGATGTCGAAATGTAAATAAATAAAGGTATTTTGCCCTTTTTTTTAAATTTATGTTTATCACTTATAGCAACTATTGAGTATTTTTGATATATGCTACGTATTTGTATTATTAATGAATTTTTAATTTTGAAGTTTTCTTGAAACTTCTAAATTTCAAGAAAATTTCAAATCCTTTTCCAATTTTCCTCCTCCCTCCAATTCCTTTCTTGAAATTTTCAAATTTAAGGCGGTAAAGTATAATTAACTAGTCGGATGTGCCAATCCCAAAACTTACTTCTTTTTCACAAATGTTAATGTTTCAAGAAATGAAATTTCCAAATTTCAAGGAAATTTCAAATCTTTTTCCAATTTTCCTCCTCCCTCCAATTCCTTTCTTGAAATTTTCAAATTTAAGGCGGTAAAGTATAATTAACTAGTCGGATGTGCCAATCCCAAAACTTACTTCTTTTTCACAAATGTTAATGTTTCAAGAAATGAAATTTCCAAATTTCAAGGAAATTTCAAATCTTTTTCCAATTTTCCTCCTCCCTCCAATTCCTTTCTTGAAATTTTCAAATTTAAGGCGGCAAAGTATAATTAACTAGTCGGATGTGCCAATCCCAAAACTTACTTCTTTTTCACAAATGTTAATGTTTCAAGAAATGAAATTCCCAAATTTCAAGAAAATTTCAAATCTTTTTCCAATTTTCCTCCTCCCTCCAATTCCTTTCTTGAAATTTTCAAATTTAAGGCGGCAAAGTATAATTAACTAGTCGGATGTGCCAATCCCAAAACTTACTTTTTTTTCAGAAATGTTAATGTTTCAAGAAATGAAATTTCCAAATTTCAAGAAAATTTCAAATCCTTTTCCAATTTTCCTCCTCCCTCCAATTCCTTTCTTGAAATTTTCAAATTTAAGGCGGCAAAGTATAATTAACTAGTCGGATGTGCCAATCCCAAAACTTACTTCTTTTTCACAAATGTTAATATTTCAAGAAATCGTTACACATGTTAATCCTTCAGTGTTATTACTTCAATACTACAACAACTTTGATTTTCATCTTAAGTTTCAATTTCATTTTACTAATCGGGGTAAAAACGAGTTAATCTCAGTTATAATATGTATTAAAATCAATATTGTTCGTCATTCTGTTGTACATCAGCGGCTTGAGAATCCTCTGCTTAGCTAGATGCAAATTGCCCGTCTCTACATGAATAGCCGATGTACAACAAAACTATGAAAAATCGAGAAAATTTGCTATTACAGCGCCCCCTTCCGGCGAATTGTTCCCAAATAGGACCTGATGGCCATAGTCAAAAACATACACATACATGAAATTTGCTTCAATTCTATGCATACCTTCATACACTTTTCGAGGATACAATATTGAAAATGGCACAAAAACTGGGACGTAGCTACCGTGGAGCAGTTGGAGCAAACTGCTCCAGGCGCATGAATCTTAAGGGCGCAAAATAAGAGCGAAATAAAGTTTTGTAAAAATATTTGTATTTTTTTTTTCATTATTAATCCGATATTATAGATGAATCTTTTTACAATCAGCATATTAGTTTACCTTGTGTTTAACCTTAACTTTCGATTTAAAAGATGTTTTTATACACCGTTAAAAGAAATTATACTTCTGTTCGCAAAGCTTTAATTTGAATTCATACCATATTGCAGCCTCAAGTAACTTCTCCAACACCGTTTCAGCATGTCTGATGTTTTCCTGTAACTTTTCCGTAGATTGTTGATTTTTTGTTGAAGATTTTCAAATCTTTAAGCAATCAAAGCTTATTTACAAAACTCTCATCAGTCACTTTATTGCCCACCACTATTTTTCAAACAATAATCTTCCAGGTAGGTTTCTATTGAAAATGTTTTAGAAATTTATCGTGATTACTGTACGGTAATAATGGTAGCCAAAAAAGTCACCGCTGAGCAACCTATATTTATGGTGTAACAGCAATAGCTTAGCTATTTAGTTATTTTACGATATATAAAAAAAAAAGGAAAAAAGAAAAGCAATAGTTTGACAAGTTGGAAAAAAATTATTGACCACTTTACAATAAAAAAACAAGAAAAAAATTTTCGAAGTTTTTTTTTTTTTAAGTGTAAACTAAACAGGCATCGATACAGATTACAAAACGCTAATAAGAGCCAGATTTAGGCATACTCCACATTAGCCCACGAAGACAAAATTTAGAGGAGGAGAGGGGAAAGCGGCAAATTAAATTTTGTGCTCACTGTTTTTGAGATTTTGTAAATATTGCAAAGCTCAAATGCAAGGTTGATAAGCCTTTAAGTTAGTATCAAATTATAAGTTAAGTATCAAATTCAGTGTTCCTTGGTTAGGACTTGATTATAGCCTATGCAAATTTACATCACGTTTTCCGAAAAGAAGTTTTTCGCATTAAACCTTATTTGATCACAGAATTTTAGGATTAAATAAGGCAAAACATATTTTTTGAAAATAGTAATGCGAGTTTGCTTACGCTTTAATCAGGCCCTCCCTCCCTCCAAACGAACACCATCCGATATCACATATTAGTAGTCAATGAATTTTCGAATTATAAAATGAAAAAAAAATCTGGAGTTACTCAACATAACTTTCCAAACAGTTTAGAGAAATACTTTGTGTTCAAAACAGTATAACAATGAATAAAAACTTAAATCCAAATTTTATACAAAGGTGAAATATTTCCACTGGTGATAAAGACCTCGTGTTTAAAAGAAAACGTGCACTTTCATTCATAAAGCTTAAACATTTTCTAATGACATAATTTTCAACAAATTTTCATTCCCGTAATGAAACAAGGCCATATAAATAATTTAAACAAGTTGGAAATTACTCGTCAAACGTGGCAAATGAGGTGCGTTTGTACTATAACTAGTTTTATAATTATTTTTTGCACCCCATATTGTACTGAATGTATATTTTTTTGCGCTTCATAAGTGCATAGTCTGTAACATCATTAAAATGCACTTGCAATATTTTTTTTCCCCATTGGCCGTAACGTAACGGAAAACTTTTGACTCTCCCTGTCATTAAACTGTACATCCAATTTTCATAAAATTTGAAATGGCTCAACAAAATTTTGCAACAATTATATATTTAAAATTTCAGACCCTTCGGCAGGCTGTAACATCATTAAAATTCATTTGCAATAATTTTTCCCATTGGCCGTAATGTAAAGAAAAAATTTTGACTGTCCCTGTCATTAAAGTATACATCCGATTTTCATGAAATTTGAAATGGCACGACAAAATTTTGCAACAATCATATATTTAAAATTTCAGACCATTCGGTTGGGTCGTTTTTGCTCTGTTACATGCGGACAGACAGACGGACGGACTGAACGACGACTATAGGTGCTACGTATTTATATAATTACGAACGCACCTAAAAATGACAAATTAAGTCACGTTCTGATAGTCTTAGACTGGCGGGTCGGTGCACCCTAAACCAGGTAAAGCTGCGCTCTCCCTCAGGTGAAGCTAATAGTAGTTACAAAATTTGCTGCAAGCATTAGATTTGAACATTCTTAAATTACATAATAATTAAAAGAAAAATTAACTTTTTTGAAGCTTTTATTATTATTATTATTTTTATTATTATTATTATTATTATTATTATTATTAATGATTTTTTATTTCTCTTTGCAAAGCAAAATAATTGTATTTTTTCCTGGAAAGTTCTTTGTTTCAAAGGATCATTTAAATCTTTAAAAACCTAATGCATATTCTGTAATTCTGCTTGTCACCAAGAATTACAAAGTCTGTTACCCAAGAATTTTCAGCCTGTCTGGCAACAAAGAGCGTTGCCTCTATTTCGAAATATATATATACATATTTTTTAATTTAGTTTTTTGTAAAATCATTTATTAAATATTTGTTTGAAATGGGAATAGGCTTCCTGTATTTGTGCACTGATGTGATTGTAATTTCCCCTATATCCTTCTGGGACCTGAGCAAAGCAAAATATATTATAAAACATCCATTTTAATAGACGTCAGGTCTCAGGAGGATATAAATGTTTATTATATTGATTTTTGTCAAAATATCGAACATCAATGCCAAAATATTGAACAAAAACATTTATAAAGAATATTTTTCGGCAAAGAAAAGGTAAGTCAAATATTCTTTATTGTTAAAAATTGCATTTAAAATATGAAAACCAGACTGATCCAATATTGTCTATAAATGTGATAATCGGAACGGCGCGGCAGCCAGCTGTTTTGCATATACGCGTTAGAGTTCAACACGGAGCCCTTTGAAGGTTCCTTTTGAGATTATACCCTGTTGCTAAGGATTTATTTTAAATACAGTACATTCTGCATAAGACGGAAATCTCTCTTACATAAATCTTTAGACAGTGTACTACACATACTGACATACTAGACATACTGTATAAAAATCTATTTTAAAGAGACTTTCCTTCAAAATCAAATTAATAATATTTACACGTTCCTTAATATTACTAGCAGCATTAAGATTTTTAGCCTCCTAAAAAGTTTTTAAAAAGTTTAATTAATCATAGCATTCTTATATAGTAGTAAAATTCTGCATACTTAGAATGTTATATTAGTCACTGGCAAGCTAATGTTAAACGAATGGCGGCATTCAATACTAATTTCTCATTTACATTTCAATATTTTAAAATGATTTTTTCTTTTGCATATAATGTATGAGATCTAGTACGTCATAACGGTTATATTTATACTGTTTCGATTTTTCCCCCTAAGGGTACTTTCAATTTCGGATCCAGTTCCGAAATTGAAAGCATGCCCAGAATTAAAAATCCCTGCCGGCCCGGCTACAAGCAGAGGTAGATTTCGAAGTTAAGTAATATACTAATTTCACACACACAAAAAAACTAAATCATGATTAGAAAAAAAAACACTTTAACAATTTTATCTGTCCGCTTTTAACGAGTTTTCATCTCATTTTTATATAAGAGCTGGTTTTATCAGAATCATGTTAAGGCGGTATTCAAAAAAATACTTTTCCACGTCCAACAACTCGAAATCTTCTGGCACATTTTCAGATTCATTTTTAATAGAAAAAATATGAAACTTGCTGACGTGATTTTTGAAGAGATTTATAAGCGATCTGTGTTTTTATTTTTCGTTCAATTAATTAAAACTTGATTTATAAACAATTATTTTCTCAGTAGGACAATATTTTTCGTTTCCAACACAATCGCTTCGGGAAATTCGGTTCAAAACGCACACTTTGACATAATTTTTTGAAACATATTCTGCCTCTATCAAAAAATCGATCATTACGGTACATTACATAGTTTCTGAATAAGAGAATCTACCCATTGGATGCGTTTGAGAGCAAAAATGAATTTAAAAATGAGTCAGAAAATAAACAGTTTGATTTGAATACACCCTTAATACGATGATTTTTTTTCTTCAAGCTCTATGTATTTTTAATTTGTTTCTGCTGTAAGAATTGGTCCTGTCAATATAAATGCTGTAGACAATATTAAGAAAATATATAATAAATTCATGCGGATTTTATGTCTTGTGAATTGACGAAGTTATGGATTTTTTCTTCTTCAACTCCCCCTTTTTGTTTTCGTTTTAAATTTTTTTTTCGGTACCAATTGGTCCTATCAAAACTTGTCAATATAAAAGTTGTAGATAATATTAGGAAGATTTATAATAAATTTAATTGGATTTGATATCTTGAGAATTGGCGAAGTTATGAATTTTTTTCTCCCTAAAACCCTATTTTTTGCGCCCCTTGAGCTCATTTTTAATTTTATCAAAAATCTGTGATACATAAATTTTTGGCCCAATTTTTAGAAGTAATAAAAACTTTAACTGATTTAATATGTACAAAATTTAATAAGTTATGTGCTTTTTTCGGTTTTCACAAAACCCCTCTCTATTTCCATCCCCTTGGTCCGATTTTGCCCATTAACGAACTTGACCAAGATTTTATGCCCCTTGATTTTATGTATTTAATTTTATGTTGGAAGAGATTGGTGCAGAATAAGGGAAGTTATCGTGTCCAGAAGAAAGTGATATAAAGATATAAAGTTTTTTTACTGAGGATGGTTTTGGGTTCTACACTGTAAAAAAAAATGGTAACGTTCCATGTAAAATCCAGGGACGTTTCGCCTTTTCTCAGGTTTTCAGAATAATTTAGCTCTTTCCTGTGAAATTCTGGTTCCAAAGTTGGAAACAGCAAAACGCTGCGGCCGCCATTTATTATTTTTTTGCTATAATCCGTTGCTCTCGCGCGAGTGTCGAAAACGAATTCCTTAAATGAATGTAAAAAAATCAATATGGAATGCAAATAAATCAATAGACGACATAATCCTTTACGTCTCTATTGTCAAGACAATTCAGATGAAAATACAATACCTCTGTGACATCGCTAAGAGATTATCTCTCGTACTTGTCTGTGGAACGTTTAACGAGCAGACCGTGTAAAAAAAATACACCTATTATTTGGATCTCCATTAACCAGGGGACCATCAAACATGATTCTCACCGATTTTGATTAATTTAAAGTATGTTTTAGAGTTCTTATCTCTAATTATTCTTCTGAAAGGATTTCTTCAAATAGGCCTTAGATTTTGAGAAATTAGATGCCGAGGTTTAGCATACGTTTCAAATACCCATTAGTTTGCAACTCTCAACGTGTCTTTCGTGGTGTAGACGCAGAAAGCTCGCACGCCACCCGTACGGCCCGAGTTCGATGCTACCTCTTGACTTTTTTTTTCTTTTTTAATTAATTTTATATTTTAACACTTTATTACAATTTTATTTAAATTTCATATATATTTGACACTTTGAATTGCTGCAAATTTGAATTTTTTTTTATTTTAGGAAAAAATATACAATTACGTTTAGGTTTTTTTTTTCATGAAAATTTATATGTATTTTATCTAACTTGTAAACTAACATAATTACAGACGAAAATCCAAAATATTTTACGTCTAGATTTTTTTTCTAATTATTATTTACATTTATATATTTTTATATTTTAAGCAAAGTTCAGAAACAAAATATCATATATATATTTACTTTATTGAATTTTAACTGAAAATTTATTTTTTCGTGTAAATTATAAATAATAATTTTGATGTCAATTTCAAAATATTTTTTCATTCTAACAAATAATAATAATAAGCGAAAATTGTCAACTGGAAATGTAAAAATCGTCTGCGAATCCCGCATGCTGTGAAATGTCAGTAATGTTTTGCTGTCAACGGAAATATTCCTGGTATTTCGCAAGAAACTTACTGGCATTTCTGTAGAAAGTTTTTAACATATACAGTAAAGTTCCAGTCATTTTCAAGAAATGTTTCTTGGAAATAATGGGCAACTCAGCTGCCCATTTTTTCCCAGGAACGTTGCGGAATTTTTTTTACAGTGTAGGGGTCATGATCGGTGTAGATGTACAAATTTTTTTCAGAAATGCCAACATAGGGGAGAATGTAATAGGCAGTATTTCATACAAAATCTACCTAAAAACTGGAATAGTAATGCATATGATTGGTAGCAAGATGGTAAAATAAGGACTTTCTAAAATGTTGTACCCTCCAAAATTACAAGGTCTGCGTATTTGACAGCGAAAGAGTCCGACGCTGCGTGCAGTAGCGGTTCTTCACGAGTTCACAATCACTTTTTCACCACAATATTGATACATAAAATTTGGTCTATTTTAATCGTTGGATTTTCTACGATTAAAAAAGGAGATTTTTAAAAAATAAAATTACTGGCAGTAAAGTGATTGTGAAGCATTTGTCGAGCCGCCACTGTCTTCGAGGTGAAACGTTGTTGTTTAGATATAAGATGAACAAGAGCAATAAATATAATTTAATTGAGATATAAGAGACAAGTTGGAAATTGCTCGTAAAACGTGCCAAATGAGGTGCATTCGCACTATAACTAGTTTTATAATAATTTTTTGCACCGCATACTGTACAGAATGTATATTTTAGTGCACTTCATAAGTGCATATCAATTTCATTCTGTTCGAAAGTCTGTAACATCATTAAAATGCACTCTTGAAATAATTTTTTCCCATAGACCTTAATGTAACAGAAAAATTTTGACTGTCCCTGTCATTAAACTATACATCCGATTTTCATAAAATTTGAAATGAGTCGACAAAATTTTGCAACAATTATATATTTAAAATTTCAGACCATTCGGAAGTCTGTAACGTCATTAAAATGCACTTGCAATGATTTTTTCCATTGACCTTAATGTAACGGAAAACTTTTGACTGTCCCTGTCATTAAACTATACATCCGATTTTCATAAAATTTGAAATGAGTCGACAAAATTTTGCAACATTTATACATTTAAAATTTCAGACCATTCGGAAAGCTGTAACATAATTAAAATGCACTTACAATATTTTTTTTTCCATTGGCAGTAATGTAACGGAAAACTTTTGACTGTCCCTGTAATTAAGCTACACATCCGATTTTCATGAAATTTAAAATAACTCGACAAAATTTTGCAACAAAAATATATTTAAAATTTCAGACCATTCAGTTGGGTAGTTTTCGCTCTGTTATATGCGGACAGACAGACGGACGAACAGACGGACGGACAGACAGACGGACTGAACGACGACTATAGGTGCTACGTATTTATGAACGCACCTAAAAATGTTTATCAGTTATCGCCACAGAATGGTTGAAAAATAATTTAGATATCAAAACCGCTGCCCGATTTCTTCTAAAATTTATACAATTCTTACGGCAAATTTATAACATATCTGCTGACATTATCAAAAACACAACAAATCGTGCTCTAGGAATATGAAAACGTGAGGAAATTTTAACATGCACACTGTATATATTGAATCATTGTAAAAATTTTGAGAATGGTTTCAGAGTATTTCAAAATGTAAAAATATACCATTATTTTTATTATTTTTATTGGGATTAAAATGCTTGCCCATTTCCTTCCTTAGATTGTGTGTATTCAAAGTAACAACTGCAATCTTGAATTCTATATAAAGGTGCCTATCAGGGTTCTCGCTGCGCCAAAATGTTTCATTCGACGAGAAAACTAATGTTTAAAATCGCCAAATTGCAAGCTATTTTTTTTTCTTTCAGTGACACACTCAATGTTGTTATTGTACGATTAAACCTTTTTTGTTTAATTCATTATTTGTGTTTTGATATTCTTAAGATGAATCTATTACTACCATTATTTGGATTTGGCTAGCTTTCCTTTAGCGATTAGCCAAATTGTTCAGATTAGTCAAAAGCCAATGAGGCAGTGAGAAACCCGGTGTCAGCTTTTATCGTTGTTCATTGACTAATTTTCCAAAACCATTAGATGCAGAAATATATAGGATACTTTGAATTTCAGTATATTCTGGAACTAAAAACAGAAATCGTGTTTCACCCATATGCAAAAAGTAAAAATTTTTGACAAGCAAATTTTATTATTAATATTCTGCAATGCTCCGAAACCCTTGAAAAGAGAAATTGACATTAAGGGGGCTGGTCACTCAGCTTCCGATTTCCCCTCACTAATGTAAAGTCTATGGACATTTGATGCATTCGTCTATTTAAAATATCTCCTTGGGAAATTAATATTCTATTTTTTGTGTAGATTTCCTAAAAGATGCCTCTTTTTTTCTTAATTCTCAAAATATTTCTAAAGTATAGACTTAATTTTATAGGAAGTGTTAAAATCTTACTCACTGTTCGCCCGCTTTTAACACATAAAATATTAAATTCAGCATAGATTTTAGAAATATTTTGAAAACTAAGAAAAAAAAAGACATCCTTTAAGAAGAGTACATAGAAAAGCGATGTTAAAAATATGAATTTCCCGAGAAGATATTTTAAATATACGAATGCATCAAAAGTCCATAGACTTAACATTACGGAGGAGAATTTTTAAGCTGAGTGACCTACCCCCTTAAGGGAGACAGATTGTGCTAGCTCATTGACGCATTTAAAACAAAAATCACGTCCAATTCACAGAAATATTGGTAGGTACTCCGTACTTAAAGAATTGTTATTCATTTCATTATTCATTATTTATTTTTAATTATTTGTATTTAATACCTTGTTAAAATACTTTGACTTTCAAATAAAAGTAAGGTTTTAAAATGAATTAAAAATAACTGATAAATTTTAAACTTCTAAACAAAATTGCGCAGAACGTTTTCGAATGACAAGAGGGCGCACAAACTTTACTTGCTCCAGGGCGCTAAATATGTAGCTACCCCACTGCACAAAAATCGCTATTACATAGCCCCTTTCCAGCGGAATATTTCCAAATTCAAGGAAGACATGCTTGCCATAGCCAAAAACATACACATGATTTTTTTTTCAATTCTATACATAACTTCAAGCACTTTTCAATGGTACAATAATTAAAATGGCACAAAAAAATCGGTATTACAACACCCCCTACCGTCATAGTATTTCCAAATTCAAGCAGGACCTGTTTGCCATTGCCAAAAACATATACATAAAATTTGGTTCAATTCTATGCATAACATCATACACTTTTCGATGGTACAAAGCAGACATACGGACTGAAAGACATTTTATATAAACATTTTAAAACCGTCGAAAACCGGAAGTCGTAAAAAATCTCGATTATGATATTTTCTTCTTTAGAAAGAAGAAAGTAAAATTGCACTACTATTATCAAAGAAAGAAATTTAAAATCAAAAGAATGCTTTTAACATACGTATATCATAAAAAAATATGAAATTTTTTTGCGTATTTAACCCCCGTTGCACATTGTATGGCGAACATTTTAGATTTAATTAATTTCATTAGACTAAATAAATATCGTTTTTAATCATACTTATACCTTCTGTACTTATTAAAGCTTTTTTATTTTACTTTTTTTATGTAACAGGCTATCAAAACCTGAGAACTAATGTGCCCGTAGGTTTTGTGTGTACGTGCGTATGTATGTATGTACACAACGCGATAACTCGATAGAAATATCCGATTTACTTCAAATTTTGTAAATGGGTTCATTCATATAAAGCGCTTCCCTGATTAGTTTTGGGGATTCATTGGTTAAGTATAAAGGAGGGACGGAGGCTACCCCCCCCCCCACCCTTAATTTAGATAAATCGATTTTTCATGCAGAATTATCCGATTTGCTTCAAATTTGGTATACCGGTTAATTCTGATCAGGCGCTTCCATGGTTTGTTTTGAGGGTTCAGTGGTTAAGTATAAAGGGTTGCAACGGGGTCTAACCCCTCCCCCTTAATTTAGATAAATGGGTTTTTCATGCAGAATTATCTTATTTGCTTCAAATTTGGTATACCGGTTTATTCTGATAAGGTGCTTCTCTGGTTAGATTAGGAGGTTCATTGGTTAAGTACAAAGGAGGGAAATGGGGGAGTATACCCCACTTTTTTGAATAAAATATTTCAATATTTTTTGTGCTTTGAATGATTTTTACAAAGTCTTGCTATATCGAGATGGAATTAAAAATATTACTTAAACTGCATTATCTTTTTCGGACATCTCAAAACTTTAAAAATGGTAAAAACAAAACGATATATAGTATTTCATGAAAATAATTGGACACTAGATAAACAGGGAACATAATTTTCAAAAAAGATTTAAGATCATCTTTAATTTAAAACATCGTCATAAAACAAAAGAATGGAGAATAAAATATCACAACTAAAACACAAACTCCACAATTAGAATTATAAAAAAAGAATATTTTCTTTTATGTTGCAGATTTAAAAAAAAAAAAAAAAAAAAAAAAAGAGATGCTGTTAAAAGCACAATAATTTTTTAAAAAAACATATTGCGATATAGAAAAATTATTAAAAACAAAGATTCCATTTGCCGTATGTAAGACTGATTAAGCTTTTTTTTTTAATAGGAATCAAATTTTCAGAGGAGAAAAAATATACTTTAAAAAGCACGTTAGTAATTATTTTTATTAAAAACGCATTGTGGTAAACAAAAGTTATTAAAACAAAGTTCTCTTTTCCGAGATGTATGAATGATTAATCTGTTGTTTTAATGTCTTTTTTTTTTTCAAAAAGAAACTAAACTTTTAATAAAAATACTTCTCATACTGGAGTGACTATGAAAAATCTTTTGTTTCAAAGGACTTTCTTTTTTAAAACCACTTTGCCAAATATTCACTTTTTGTTCTTCTTCTAGAAGAATGTAATTACAACAAGAAAGAATAATCAAATAAAAAAAATTCTAGTCCCGTGATCATTTCGACGATACTGTTAATTTCCAATTGATGTTTATTGTTTTAATAATCTTTTATAAGCTACATATTTTTTAATCCCTTTGTACTTTAATATTGTTTTTTGAGGTACGATAAGCCTAATTAACATGAGATTTAAAATATTTTTTTTAGAAACATGGAAAAGTATAACAAAATAAATTTTAAAATACTAGTCAAGCAATTAATATATTTAAGAATACACAGCAACAAAACAATGGAGTGACGTAAATGTGCAACAGATGAAATAAAAACGAAAACAATTTTCCAAGGAGAAGATAATCTTACAACTCATACTGCTTCCTCAAATATTGACCATTTTTACATTGATATTGCGAAAAAATAATCTCAAATTGACAGATTGTGCTAACCATTAACTTAACCATTTCGGCCCTGGCGGTCACAAATATGATCCTTTTAAAATCCTTTAAACTATAAATAGCGCCTTGCAGATACGTTAAAACCTCATAATCACATGTGTGTATTCTATATTTTGACTTTTTAGTGGACAAGTAGCGCCATCTATCTTTGCAATAGTAAATTAAAAAAAAAGTTTAATTTTTTTTCGTCTTTAAGAAAAATGTCAAGGTCAAAAGCGTTTAGGGGACGGACTCTGTACCCTTCGAAGAATTTTGAAGAATTTATTATTATTATTATTGTACATTTATTTGTTATATACACATAAAAAAAAACCTTTTTGTGCGTAAAAATTGATAATTTTAATTTTTTTTTTAATTTAAAGTGTTTTAAAGTTTGCTGTTTTTTGATTAATTACTGTGTTTAAATAGCTAAAACTTTTACAAATATTTGTCAAATCACTCCATTATTTTTTGTATCCTCAATATAGGGTACTTAATAAAATTAGGGATGGATTTTACAACATAATAAAAGTAAAAATAAATAAAATCGAAACGTTGAAGAAATCATGGTTTTTGCCCATTTTTGTATATTTTATTGTTTTTCTTATAAACCAATTCATTGAATGTAAAATCGATCCCTAATTTTATTAAGTATACTACTTTAAAATTCTTTAAATTTTTAAAAAAGAATTAAAATTCTCAATTTTTACGCACAAAATGTTTTAGGTAGCTTTCTTTACAAAAAAGCTACCTATTGCAGCCGTTCGGAGGAAAGCGATTTCAAAAAATTTTGGTATATTTTCATCGATGTTTCCCTCAGACCCCGAAACCACCCTCCGTTCAAAATTGATATATATATATATCTGACCTATGTCACACTGTAACTCCCGTAATTATGAACCGATTTCGATGTAATTCGGTGTGTACATAGTACATACCAATGTCTCGACCGAGTTCGTTGGCCAGCTTCATCCGCCGTTTTGTTTCAAAATGGCGGCCATTTAAAAATTTTAAAACTTGAAATGTGGTACCAAAGAATTAAAAATGGAAAAATATTTTTTTCTTATGTATTTGACCTTTATACAAAGATTCCGGAGCAGTTTTTGTTTCGTCTATATCTTAAAAAATGGCTGAGTTATAGCATTTTGAATTTCTAGCGTGGCTGACATTTTGAAACGACCTGATTTTTGTCACGTGATAACAGGCGTATTTAGAAACCGATTTGGATGTACCTTGGTGTATACATAATACGTACCAATGTCTCGACCGAGTTCGTTCGCCAGCTTCATCCGCCATCTTGTTTAAAAATGGTGGCCATTTAAATTTTTAAGAAAAATTTAAATTTGAAATGTGGTACCAAAAAATTAAAAATTGAAAAACTATTTTCTTCTTATGTGTTTGACCTTGATAAAAAGATTCGGGAGCAGTTTTTGTTTCGTCTATATCTTAAAAAATGGCTGAGTTATAGCATTTTGAATTTCTAGCGTGGCTGACATTTTGAAACGTCCTGAATTTTGTCACGCGATAAAAGGCGTATTTATGAACCGATTTGGATGTAATTCAGTGTGTACATAGTACATACCAATCTCTCGACCGAGTTCGTTGGCCAGCTTCATCCGCCATTTTGTTTCAAAATGGCGGCCATTTAAAAATTTTTTAAAAATTTAAAATTTGAAATGTGGTACCAAAAAATTGAAAATGAAAAAATATTTTTTCTTATGTATTTGACCTTTATACAAAGATTTCGGAGCAGTTTTCGGAGCAGTCTATATCTTAAAAAATGGCTGAGTTATAGCATTTTGAATTTCTAGCGTGGCTGACATTTTGAAACGTCCTGAATTTCGTCACGCGATAAAAGGAGTATTTATGAACCGATTTGGATGTAACTTCGTTTATACATAGTACATACCAATGTCTCGACCGGGTTCGTTGGCCAGCTTCATCCGCCATCTTGTTTAAAAATGGTGGCCATTTAAATTTTTAAGAAAAATTTAAATTTGAAATGTGGTACCAAAAAATTAAAAATTGAAAAAATATTTTCTTCTTATGTGTTTGACCTTGATAAAAAGATTCGGGAGCAGTTTTTGTTTCGTCTATATCTTAAGAAATGGCTGAGTTATAGCATTTTGAATTTCTAGCGTGGCTGACATTTTGAAACTTCTCCTGATTTATCTCACGTAATAACAGGCGTATTTATGAACCGACTTGGATGTACCTTGGTGTGTACATAGTACATACAAATATCTCGACCGAGTTCGTTGGCCGGCTTCATCCACCATCTTGTTTCAAAATGGCGGCCATTTAAAAAAATTAAAAAATAAAAAAATTTAAATGAGATACCAAAAAATTGGAAAGTGAAAAAGTTTTTTTTGTATGTGTTTGACCTTAATACAAAGATTCCGGAACAGTTTTTCTTTCATCTATATCTAAAAAAAATGGCTAGCATTTTGAATTTCTCTTGTGGCTGACATTTTAAAACGACCTGATTTTTGTCACGCGATAACAGGCGTAATTATGAACCTATTTGGATGTAACTTGGTCTGTACATAGTACATACCAATGTCTCGAACGAGTTCGTTGGCCAGCTTCATTCGCCATCTTGTTTCAAAAGGGTTGCCATTTAAAAAAAATTAAATTTAAAATTCAAAATGAGGTATTAAACAATTGGAAAATGAAAAAGATTTTTTTATGTGTTTGGCCTTGATACAAAGATTCCGGAGCAGTTTTTGTTTCTGAAAATTTGTTCTTTTGTTTATATCTTAAAAAATGGTTGATTTATAGCACTTTGAATTTCTAGCACGGCTAACATTTTGAAACGATCTTGTATTTGTCACGCGATAACACACGTATTCGCCTATTTCGATGTAAGAAGGCATGTGGATAGTATACATCAACACCTCGACCAAGTTCGCTGGCCAGATTCATCAGCCATCTTGTTTCAAAATGGCGACCATTAAATTAAAAAATATATATATATTTAAAGTGAGGTGCAAAAAAATTAGAAATTGAAAAAGGTTTCTTTCTTAAGTATTTGACCTTGATATAAGGATTCAGGAGCATTTTTTGTTTGTCTTTACCTTAAAAAATGGCTCAGATATAGCAGTTTCAATTTCTATTGTGGGTGACATTTTGAAAAATCTGATTTCTTGCATGCGACAGCACTCCTATATATTAACCGATTCCGATGTGAGTGAGCATGTGCACAGCAATTACTAAGGTCTCGACCAAGTTCACTGCTTAGCCTCATCCACCATGTTGTCTTAAAATGACAGGCACTTTAAGAAATTGCCAAATTTGGCAGCCAAATATATGTTACTTTAAAGAAAAGCAGCTTGGATAAAGCTGACTAATTTCGCGAAATTCTCATTCATTATATTGATAAAAATTAGTATTGAATCTCCTATATTCGGTTTCCACTAAATTGAGCTTCGTTTGTTTGAATGATATAATTTGGCTTTTTTTAAATAAGGATTATGAAAGCTACCTCTTCCTCCCGGCACTGGCCGGAAGGATTTTTTATTTTTTCTTGTCAAAATCAGTTTCTAAGTATTACCTGTAATAATATGTAATACGTATATATAATAAGTAAATGTACATCAGTAAAAAAATCTTCAAAGAGTACAGAGTCCAATTAATCTAATATCTTCATTTTGAATATATAATCTTCATAGATCTTCATAAAAAAATGTTTGAAAATCCTCAAGTATAACGCATAAGAATAATTATTTAAAAGTATATTTCTCTGTTAAACATTTTTTTTTCCTTGCTTCTATTTTCTGAGTAGAAAAAAAAGGTTGAAAATGTCAAATCTCTGTAATCAGAAATTCTGTCAGAAAATCATTGTTTTACTTGGAATTTATGTTATACTTATTTTACTGTTTCTTTATTAAATTTTCAATAATTTCTATCTTTATTTAAATGCGTCTTAACTGTATGACCTTTTATTTAAATATGCCTCTATTTTAATTTCAGCATGAAATGCAGCCAAAGAGTATCTAAATTTTCCGTATCGCTAAAGGTACGGATAAATGCACTAAACATTATTTTTGAAATCTGACCTACGTTATTTATTTTATATTATAAGAAGTGCATTTCATTTTTTCGTCAAATATTAAAATTCAAAATAGCAAAAAAATAGAAAAAAAAACTTTTAAAAATGCGATTTTTAAATTTAAGTCATCAAAAAAATATATTTAATAAGCAAGTTGCTCATAATTAAACTGTGAATACTCAGCGTGTTCTGTAGCGGTTTCCAATTGGGAAAAATGCGCCAAATTTTATAAGATTAAACAAGATAGGAAACGAAGGATTCCGCAAAAAAATAGTTCCAAAAATTGCTACTAGGGGATGTGTGACACTGTGTAATTGAAAAGAGAGTTTTAAAAAATGCAGAATCAATACTGAAGCAAAATTACCTTTTATCTAGCATAGTTAATGAATTATTTCAAGCTCAATGGCAACAATTTTAAAAAAGCTGAAAATGTAAGTCTATAAAGTTGTTACTGATAAAGTCGGTTTATCTCCAATTTCACTCACTGAGTCCCAAAGAAACTAGTCGGATGTACTAATCCCAAAACTTTCTTCTATCTCATACATGTTAATACTTCAAATTTCGCTATCGCACTGCCAAAATTAAATGGCAATCTATGCATCTCATGAAGATTCTAAAGATATGAAATTCCGTGCATTAGTTCTTGAGATAGGACTATCGCTGAAATCGTGTAAATCCAGCTAAATGATGCCGAGCAGCGCCACCTATTGAGTGATTTATACAAAATGCTAATCAGCAACAATTTATGTCAACGTCTGACTGAATCTGAAGTTTGGAGAAAATTCGGCATTAGTTTTTGAGATAGAGCTATAGCAAAAATCGTGAAAATTCCTGAATAGCAGCGCCACCTATTGGGTGATTAACACCAAAACCTAATTAACAACAACTTGTGTCAACATACAACTAAATCTGAAGTTAGATGAAAATTCGTCCATTAGTTCTATAGATAGAGCTATTGAGGCAATCGTGAAAAAGGCAGCACAGAAGCGCCACCTGTTGGGCGATTTACACCAACACATAATCATTAGCAAGACATATCAAGGACTAACTGAATCTGAAGTTTGATGAAAATCCGTGCGTTAGTTCTTAAGATAGAGCTATTGGGGAAATCGTGTAAATCCTGCAAAATTCATCATAACAGCGCCATCTGTTGGGCGATTTGCACCAAAACGTTATCAGCATCAATTCATATCAAGAACTAACTAAATCTGAAGTTTGATCAAAATCCGTGCATTAGTTCTTGAGATAGAGCTATTGCGAAAATCGTGAAAAATGCAGCATAGCAGCGCCACCTGTTGAGCGATTTACACCAAAAACTAATCAGCATCAATTTGTATTAGGGACTAACTGAATATAAATTTTTATTAAATTCCGTGCATTAGTTCTTGAGATAGAGTGCCCACAAAATTTGTGCCACATACACACAGACTCACAGAGTCACAGACAGACATTTTGTAAAAACATGTTTTTTGGAATTTCTGACCCCTAAAACGTGTAAATCCGTCGAAAACCGAAATTCGAAAATTTTCATGAATCCAATACTTTCTTCTAAGTAAAGATAGAAGAAAGTAAAAATAAGTCGCTTTATTCAAATTTCACGTTATAATACACACCACCAGCTTGATCGGCTTTAACCCTTTGGAGATGAGCGAACGGAATACGTACCGCGTAAGGTGCTCAGAATCCGTTATTATTCTCACCAGTAAATTTGTATTGTAAATTTTACCTTATTTAATCAGAGCATTTTCCAGATTCAACTAGACAAAAATTTCTGTTTGGAAAAACCGGTGATAAAAGATTAAAAATTCTGTAAAAAACGCTCGTCCAGAAAGGGTTAAAAGGCAATGTCCTTTTAAAAGCAATTTGATTGAAAGTTATGTACAATATGTCTCCTTCTTTAATCGACTGTGCGTTACCTGTCAAATTCTTTTACCTCAACTAGTGCAACGGGTCAATCCTCTTTATGCTTTTAGAGCCCATGAAAAACTGCGTAAAGATAACGGTCTTTTGTCTGTTAATGTCTTAAAAGAAATCGTTGACAGGTTTGAGAAAGTGGATTCACTAAAAGTTCAACCAAGCAGAGGACGCAAATGCGTACCACAGGATACAGTCAAAGAAGTTGCAACGGCGATTGTCGACAGAGCACAGGGCAATATTGCTGCCACTTCCAGCACTCCTAAGGCAGCTTGTTATCTGGATCTGCCTCATTGTACGGTATGTAAAATCTTAAGGAAGATTAACCACTTCTATTCGTACAAGATCAGACGTGTGCGAGAGGGTACTTCACGCCGGCCGTGATAAGCTATTGACTTTTTCTCTTACCTTTCTTGCCTGAATAGAGGTGGATGATACTTGGCCGTGGAAAATCTTGTAAGGAGCTCACTTTTATACGGATAGAATGAATCCAGAACTGTCGAATTTGGGATTCCAATTCATCAAATGCATCGAAAAAATTTCCTTACAATCACCAGAGATGTTTCATGTGATTTTACAGCAGAAATTATCATAGATAGCATACTTCTATGATAGCATTACCCCGAAAGGATCGGTAACATGTTCTGTTACTGAAGAGAAATATCGCCGCATGTTAACCCCTTAACGGTCGCATTAAATTGCGGTTTAAATATTCAAATTGCTTATTGGCACCACTTTTTTCAAAAAGAAATATTCACCTTATTTAATGGTAGGTAAAATGATACAACAATAAAACCAATTACTGTAAAATTGGTCGGAATCAAACAATCTGAATAAATGAACCTAGCCCGTGAATATCATGGGAGCGAGAATTAAGTGGTTAAACAATTTTGTCATTCGGACACTTCAGGAAAGACAAAGCCTAGAGAAAATCATTTTCACACAATATGGAGCCCCTCCACACAATACTTTGAGAGTACAACAGCTGCTACGACTGAAGTTCATAAAAGAAAGGGTCATTAATAGCTGCTTTCAAAATGCATGGTTGCCATAGTCCCCTGGTCTTTCTTCAAGTGGCTTTTGGCTATGGGTTTACGTAAAGTCTAAGGTCTATCTCGGAGATATCCCAGACCTGGATGCATTGAAGAATAACGTATCACATGCTGTATGGGACATTCTTTCTGGCATGTTACTTACTGCTGTTGTGAAAGTTTTATACAGAATGCATTATTTAGTCTATAAAAACGGCAGCCACACTGAACCTGAATTCAGTATGCTAAATAAAAGATAATTTTATTTCGATATGGATTCTACATTTTTTTTTTAATTTCTCTCTTCGACTGCACAGCGCCATATACCCCTTTAGCGGCAATTTTTGTACTATTTTTCCACGGAATCTTGGTCCTCCGTCTTGTTCAACCCTTGAACTACTGGAATTCTTATTCAAGATTTATAAAATATATTCTGCACCAGAATTTTTATTTAACTTATTTAACATGGTTCGTACGCCTCCTTGAATTTTGCAGACCAGAAAAATTTTCGGCACCAGTATTATCTTATAGAAAATCTCTTTTTAAAAGAAGGCGAAATTTTGCGCGTTTAACCTAGATTTCTTTCTCTATAAAAAAAATACTGGTAGTTTTCCTGGGAAAATAACGGTATCCGTACGAACCATGTTTAACTTATAACTTATTTCATTTACCTTATTTTATTTAACTAATTTCTATTTAACTTGTTTGAATAACTCTTTTTTTATTTATACATTTAGTTTACTTTAAAGTAAATTCTGGTTTGAATAAATATTTTGAATGTAAACGTCGGATCCATTGGATCCGTCTCGTAGACGGGTCAACAAAATTTGACTCGATTCTCGAAATTAGATCGCGCTAACATTCTAACACTTTAAAAAAGATAAAAACAAATAAAAATACATCATATGATGAAAACAATTGGATTCTGTATAAACCGAGAAAATACTTATAAAAAAGTATCAAGATGAGCTTTAAATTAAAACATCATCATAAAGCAAAAGAATAGAGAATCACAACTAAAACACAATGTCCACGATTAGCGTTATTAAACAAAGAATCCTGCCCTTTATCTTGCGGTTTAAAAAACAAAAGATGCTTTAAAAAGCACGGTAGTAATTAATTTTTCAAAACCATATTATGGTATAGAGCAATTATTAAAACAAAGTTTCCTTTTGTTGGATGTATGAATAATTAAGCTGTCAATTTCTTCTCCACAGAGAAATTGAATTTTAAATAAAAATATTTCTCATACTTGAGTGACCGCATAAAATCTTTTGTTTTAAAAGGCTTTCTTTTTTTTTAATATCGCTTCGCCACATTTTTATCTTTTGTCTTCTAAAAAAATGTAATAACAGTACAAAAAAAAAAAAAAAAAAAAAAAAAAAAAACGTGTATGTGTATTTTTTTTATGCCGCGACTATTTTAAGAAAAATTAAATTTTCTTTTGATGTTTATTGCTTTAATAAAATTTTTTGAATGATATTGTTTTCTAAATGTCCTTGTGAATAAGAAAAACTTTTCCCTGTAGTTTTAATGTAAACTTTTAAAGTGGTTTTTTTTTTCCGTTGGAATATTGCTCGTTAAAGTAAAAAGATCTAATTAAGAAAGAATAATATTTTTTAGAAAAAATGTAAAGGTACTAAAATGAAATTTAAAATACTAATAAAATAATTTATATACTTATAAATACAAAACAAGTGTGGAGTAAAAAAATATCCAGCTGATGAAGTAGCATATAGCATATGTTACCAATCTGAAAATAATTTTTAATTTTAAAAAACTTCTATTCTGATAGAAGGAATTTCAAACAGATATTATTCTATAGATATACTTCATCTTCTAAATGTTTTTTCTTAGAACTTTATCTATACACTCGGTAAAAAACCGTAAACTGGTGCATGGCAAAAAATATTTTAAAATACATTAAACAAGTCGCTTTCTTTCCATCTACTAAAATTAATGATTGAAAAAATTTAGTACTGTATTAGTATTTTAGAAAATTTAGTAATGTATTAAAAAAAATCATCGTTTAACTTAGAATTGATATCGTATTTCAAATACAATTTCATAAAGATTATAATTAATTTTCAATAATTTCTATCTTTATTTGCATTTTCTTAAACATTTAGCATCAGTAGATGCCACATTGTATTCAAATTTCCTGTATATTTAAACTTAATGTAATAAACATACATCGCTATAAACGCATTATTTTGCATCAAAATATTTTAACTACATATATATATATATATATATATATATATATATACATATATATAATATGTATGTATATATATATATATATATGTATATATATACATATATAATATGTATATATATATATATTATGCATTTTTATCTTTTCATGAAAATGCATAATTGAAGGCAGAATAGTATAATGTAACTAAAACTTCTGTAAATTCAAACGAACAAAAGAATATATTTAATATTATCTACATCAATTTTTTTCCTTGTAACGATTTATAGCGAGTAAGTGCACGTGTAATTGACAACCCCCCCCCCCCCCCCAAATATTTGACCAGAGAGAGAAAAAAAATATATAACAGAAAATAATGCGCGAATATGTTCATTTTGTCCATAATCAACCTAACTGTGCTCTTTTTTATGCTGCTGTTCTTCTTACCAACCAAAATTAAGGTATCTGAGAATTATGTTTTGTTTTCTACAGTTTTTGTCTTACTGGACAAATTATTGGAGTCTGGTCAACTAATTTCACTCACCCTAAATTTGAATAAAATAATTGAATATGTTTTACACTTCGAATAATTTTAACAGAGTCCTGTTTTTTCGAGATGGAAATAAAATTTATAATTTAAGCTTCTTTAATTTTTACCACTATTCAAAAATTTTAAAAAAGATAAAACCAAAAAATGTATATATAATGTGAAGAAAATAATGGGAAACTATATCATCAGGGAAATAAATAAAAAATATAAAGATGAACTTTAATTTAAAACGTCGTCGTAACACAAAAAAATATAGAATAAGATATCGTAACCAAAACATCAATGTCATCATCACACCAATGTCGTTATTAAGCAACGAATCTTCCGTTTTATCTTACTTTTCAAAAAATAATAATAATACTAGCTTTAAAAAACGCTAGTAATTAATTTTTTTTGAAAATATATATTGCTGTACAGAAAAATTATTAAAACAAAGTTTCCTTTTGTTAGATGTATGAATGATTAAGCTGTAATTTTTTTTTCTCCCATAGAAAATCAAATTTTTAATAAAAATATTTGTCAAACTTGAGTGATGGTGAAAAATTTTTTGTAAGGACTTTCTATTTTAATATCGCTTCATTGAATCTACATTTTTTGTACTCCTGGAAGTGTGTAATTACAGCACAAAAGAAAAGAATAATCAAATAAAACTTTTTTCCATTTTTGCTATAATTATTTTAAGAATAATGTTAATTTCCTTTTGAAATTTATTGTTTTAATAAATTTTAAGAGTAATATTGTTTTTTGAATCTTTTGTGCAGCAGAAAAACCTTTTCTTTGTATTTTCATATTAACATTTAAAGTGTTTGTTTTGTTTTGGGGATTTTTTCCTTGAAATATTGCTTTTTTACCTTAGATAAACCTCTTTTTTTAAATATTAATGTTTTTGTAGAAAAAAAGCTGCAAAGTAAAAAAGAATTAATAAAATTTTATTTAAAATAGTAAGCAATTTTTTTTACTTGCAAATACTAAACAAATATGGATATGGATTAAAGTAAATACGCCGGATATGAAATAGAAATGTGAATAATAAGAATTTTCAGTCTGAAAATAATCTTTATAATACAGTATTTTTCTCAAATATTGACGATCGTTACATTAGCATTGTGATAAAATGAAATTCAAATAGACATTGTGCTAATATGATCTAAATCCTTCATCTTGTAAATAACTTTACTTATAATTTCATACTAATACTAGTTCAAAGCACTACAAAAGGGACTTAAATATATATATATATATATATATATATGTAAACTTTTTCTTTCTGTTTTACTAAGAAGTAACATTTAAAGTATCGCATTTGTCTAATCTGCAAAGAAATTATTGTATTACTTAGAATACATATAGTATTTGTTTTAAAGATTCTTCAGCAAATTTTAAACAACTTTCCTGTTTATTTAAATTTGCATTTAGCATCAAACGCTGTCAAGTTGCATCAATCTTTACTGTACCAGTACCATTCACCGCAGAGTATAATTGCAGGAAACGATAATTTTGCTATAACTATTAACAATAACTATACTATTTATTTTATTTTATTGTTGAATTTTTTTTCTTTTCATGAAATTGTGAAAATGAAAACAGCAAAGTATAATAAAATAAACTATTGTTAATGACGAACGTTTGAAGTTTAAACTATCAAAAGGATAAATTTAATAATATCACACCAAATGTTGATGCACCTTGTTTTTTACATATTTATTCCACCTTGTAGGCTGTATGGCAGATATTTTATTTTATATTTTATAAAATAGATAAATATCGTTTTTACTCATACTTATACCTTCTGTACCTATTTCTTTCCACTTTTTTAATAACCACAAATAAGAAATCATGGTTCGCCCAGTAACTGAATTAGGTAAAGGCTAAGAACAAGCAAAAATAAAAAAATTTTAAAAAGTTGAGCAACTCTTAAAAACATTTTTATATTTAATTCGTATTTACTCTATTTATAATTTTTTTTTCAATGCTACACGAAATATATAATTTTTGTATGTTTTAGGTAGCTTTCATTACAAAAAGCTACCTATTCCAGCCGTTCGGAGGAAAGCGATTTCAAAAAATTTTGGTATATTTTCATCGATCATGACCCCCAGACCCCGAAACCACCCTCCGTTCAAAAGTTTATATATATATATCTGACATTTGTCACATTGTAACTCTCGTATTTATGAACCGATTTGGATGAAATTTCCTGCATACATAGTGCATACCAATGTCTCGACCGAGTTCGTTGGCCAGCTTCATCCGCCATCTTGTTTCAAAATGGCAGCCATTTAAATTTTTTTTAATTTAAAATTTGAAATGTGGTACCAAGAAATTGAAAATTGAAAATTATTTTTTTCTAATATGTTTGACCTCGATACAAAGATTCCGGAGCATTTTTTGTTTCGTCTATATCTTAAAAAATGGCTGAGTTATAGCACTTTGAATTTCTAGCGTGGCTGACATTTTGAAACGACCTGATTTTTGTCACGTGATAACAGGCGTATTTATGAACCGATTTGGATGTACCTTGGTGTATACATAATACGTATCAATGTCTCGACCGAGTTCGTTCGCCAGCTTCATCCGCCATCTTGTTTAAAAATGGCGGCCGTTTAAAATTTTTTTTAATTTAAAATTTAAAATTAGGTACCAAAAAATGGGAAAATGAAAAATATTTCTTTCCATATGTGTTTGACCTTAATACAAAGATTCCGGAACAGTTTTTGTTTCGTCTATATCTAAAAAAATGGCTGAGTTATAGTATTTTGAATTTCTATTGTGGCTGACATTTTGAAACGACTTGATTTTTGTCACGCGATAACAGGCGTATTGATAAAAATTAGTTTGAATCTCCTATAATCGGTTTCCACTATATTGAGCTTCGTGTGTTTGAATAATATAAGCTTGCTTTTTAAAGATAAGGAATATGAAAGCTACCTCTTCCTCCCGGCACTGGCCGGAAGGACTTTTTTATTAATAGTTGTGTTTGAATAATATTTACAGAGCTTTTCTTTTCTAGGTGGAATCTAAAATTTATAATTTAAGCTTCATCATATTTTCCAGCACACAAAAACTTTAAAACAGATAAAAAGAAATAAAAATACAATCTATGATGAAAAAAAAAATGAACACTACATAATCAGGGAAAATGCTTCTAAAAAGTATAAAAATGAGTTTTAAATTAAAACGTCGTCAAAATACAAAAGAATGGAGAATCCCAACCAGAACACAATGCTCATAATTAGCGTTATTAAACAAAGAATCTTCCTTTTTATCTTGCAGTTGTAAAAAAAAAGTTACTTTAAAAAGTGCGTTAGTAATTATTTTTTTTATCATATTGCGGCAAACAGATATTATTAAAATGAATTTTCCTTTTGTAAGATGTGTGAATGATTAAGCTGTCGTTTTTCTTTCTTTTTTTCGTAGGAAAACCAAACTTTTAATTAAAATATTTTTCATATTTGACTGACCACGAAAAATCTTTTGTTTCAAAAAGACTTTCTTTTTTAATATCACTTTACTGAATATCCATTTTTAGTTCTTCTTCTAGAATATACTGTAATTACAACACACACACACAAAGACAGAATAATCAAATAACAACCCTTTTCTTTCATTTATCCATGATTATTTTAAGAATAATAGTTAATTTTATGTTTATTGTTTTAATAATTTTTTGCGAGTATTATGTTTTTAAATACCTTTGTGCACGAGAAAAACTTTTTCCTTGTAATTTAATATCCATATTTGAAGTATTTGTTTTTTCCTCTGAAATATTGCTTTTTTAGTTAGAACACGAGCTTAACAAAAGATTAATAATTTTTAGAAATAATTCAAATAAAATAAAATGAAATTTAAAATATGACCTATACGATTTGTATACTTATAGGCACAATACTATTAGCTTCGCATTAAATGCTGCGAAATTGTATCCAAAATTTTCCTTATCATTAAAAGTGACTCAGAATTTCATTACGCATTGGTTTTCAAACAAATATTTTAACGATATGATTTATTTCATATTATTTATGCGATTTTATCACTTCATGAGAAGATTACTCAACAATTTAAGCACACTCTTTACCCGATAAATACTCATTTCAATCGACTATTATATTTAATTTTATTCAGGATAATAAGAAGGCATCGCTCATGTCCACCTCTCGTAACAGATCGATCATCACCGAAATAGAATGCAGACGATAAAACGCATTACCGTAACACGTGGCATAACCCTGACCGAACATCATAAAATCGTAAAATTTAAGGCAGACAAAAATATTTTAGTTAAAAGTACAATTAATTTTTTCTATAAATTTAAAACATACATAGGTTCCCAACCTTTTCTGGATAACCGCCTTCTTTATATGAAGAAAACTTCCAGCGCCCCTCCTCCATAATAGTTAATTATACCAATTATTAAAATATTTTTGCATATTATATATGCCTACTTTATCTTCATATCCATCTATTAAGAATCACAAAGTATAAAATAACCTTCAAATATAGTAAAAAATTATTAAAAATTTAAAAATAAACACAAAAGCATTAAGTAATAAAAAAAAGAATGAGATGGTTGAGAGTGGTGTAATTTTAACAATTTGTTAATGTCGGGTTCCAATTTCGTTAAGATGAGTCGTAAATTGTCACGTTCAGGGTAGCGAGCGGTATTTATTTTTGAAGCCAAAACTCTTAGTATCCATTTAGGAATTTTACTTTTAATTCTTTGTTAGTTGTGAGTTCCACGAGTTCCTCTAAAATTTCATGATCTGCTGTATTTGGATTTTTGAAAGTAGCTAAAACCCAACTCGGTGCATTCCTTTTTAAAATATACTGGAATCGCTCAGTAAAATCAGCATGAAGAAAGTCCAGTGTTAGTAGTAAGTGAGCAAATATACTTGTTTTGCAGAGGCTGCTGATAATGTAGAAAAGTAGCTGTATTCCCCTCTACCAAGTTTTATTTGGAACAAAAGAAGTTTTCTCACAAAAACAGTTATGGCTCTTTTGTTTTAATTAAATTCAACTCATCACCTTGCAATTATCAATTGACTTCATTAAATAGTCTAAATATGTCTGTCAAATAAGCGATGCTATTTTTGTATGTAATCAGATTTTCGTGCAGTTTTTCGCTTCTGTCTTGAAGTTCAGTACTGAATCAAATAGATTTAAAATACGATTCAGAAAAACACCTTTAGAAAATCAACAAACGTTTGTGTGCGATTGTAATCTTCTTCCTTTTCACTACAAATTTGGCCAAATTATCTGCCATGCAATGAATTTTCTATAATTTCATTGACTGTTCTAATAACATAATGAAGAGACATATGCAGGTGTTCATTCAATTTTTTCCAACCAAATGCTGACGATGAATAAGACAATGTGCAAACGAATACGTTTGGCACTGCTTGTTTTAAATGTGTTACGAAACTCTTATGACACGTCTGTCATTGCTGAAGCACCATCAGTAGCAGCTGACAAAATATTACGAATAGAAATTGCTTTCTCTTGAAAAAAAATTGTTCATGTTATTAAATATCGGCTCTGCCTTTCTATCGGTTTTCATAATTTTAGCAAATAATAACTCTTGACAATTTTTTTCTTCTTTTATGAATCGAACGTATAATAAGTGTAGTGCTTCGTCATTTGGTAGAGTTGATTCGTCGAGTTGAATGAGAAATTTGCAAGTCTTTGATTAATAACATATTGATGTTTCATCATCTTTAACCATTTCATCTATCCCTCTTTGAACCGAATTATTATTCAGAGGCATTTTTCTAATGATATCTGACTGTATTGTATGGTAAAGAGCAGTTTTTATTACCTCTTTGACTACCAGCAAGATTTATTCCTCGCCAGTTGTGCATGGTTTTCCCGCTTCTGCGGTTAACTATGAAATATTATCTGAGGCCACCATTTTCTTGTTCAGAAGACGATTCAAAAAGCTTTGATACAGCTGTCTGTTTTAAATATTTCATTTCCGTCCTTGAAAATAGGATAAATCTTTGTCCTTTTTATCAGCATGCATTTTATTTGGTTGCTCTTGTAGTCCAGAAGGGCTTCATAGCTTCAATTTGAAAAAAATCTCTTTTGCAAATTAAACCCATAGATAATGATTGGTTTCTACGACAGTGCGCAAATCCCTATTTCAAATACTCAGTACTATACTACCGGTATTCCTTCTTAGATTCAGACATTTTGAAATTCAAAATTTGACACGGTTTAGATTAAATAAATTAATTTTTCAGCAGCGTTATAGATCGTTATAAAAATAATGGTTTCAATGACTTATATCTCTTTTACTCAGTATAAAAGACGTCCTTCAGTAGATTCAAACCACAAGTTCGTTTGAAAAACTCTGTTTAAGCATATGTCGCAATCTCTTTGACCATTTTTTTTTTTCAAAATACAGGTTAATAAAAAAAAAAGGAATTCGGTTTTAAACTTTTAGCCAGCTTAATATAGGAAATTTTGGATCCTGGGATTTTTCAACTTTTAATAGCGATTTTTCGTATTCCGCCGCGATTCTTCAACATTCATGAAACATGTAATAAAATTTTGTTCTCCGCTTGTTTTAGCGTTTATTCGTGTTACATGGCGATTTTTTGACATTAATAGAACAAATTCGATTTAGGAATCCCAGTCCTAGGTTTGTTTATATAGATTTTTATTTAAAAGTACATTTAAGGTTTTTATCACGGGCCCGGTCAACGCCAGGGAAGAGCGAGTAAGCTAGTTTTGTAATATTAATTTTCTAAATAGGTAGGTACGCCACGGCCACCTTGCCCCATTTGCCTCTGGACCAATTATTGCCCACTGAGGAGCGGTACCACCCCCATTCGGTACCTATGATTTAAATCCCGTCAATCGGAAGAATATATTTTTATAAATATGTATGACTCAACAAATGTTCATATATCTTATTTTTGTATTGTTTTCAAGTGTTTTCATGTGTTGTCGAAATTTAGGATTTTATTGGAATAGGTAAATGTTGTTTATATTCCTACTTTTACCTTCTTTACCCATTTAAACTTTTTTTCTTCTAATATATTTAATAAATGATAATATAAAGACAAGGACTCTTTTTTAATTCAGTAAATACTAAGTACAAACAGAAAACTTTTTTAAATGTTGCCAAATTCTTATAAACGTTATTTATATTTAATTCGATATTTACTCGATTTTTTTTTCTGCTTAACGTTACAAAATATATAATCTAAAAAATGTATTAGAATATGTTTTGTGTTTTAAATGATATTTACAGAATCTTGCTTTTAAGAAGTGAAACTTTAACAAATATAATTTAAGCTTCAGCATTTTTTTCCAACATCCAAAGACTTTCAATAGATAAAAACGAAAAAGAATATAATATATGGCGAGCATAGTTGGACACTAGATAAACAAGGAAATTATTTATAAAAAACATAAGGATGAGCTTTAATTTAAAGCATCGTCTCAAAACAAAGAAATAGAGAATAAGATATAGCAGCTAAAACACAACGTCCATAATTAGCGTTATTAAACAACGAATCTTTACCTTTATCTTGCAGTTGAAAAAATAAAATATGCTTTAAAAAGCACGTTAGTAATTAGTTTTTAAAATCAAATTATGGTATAGAAAAATTAGTAAAGCAAATATTCCTTTTGTCGGCTATTTTTTTTTTCCTTTTTTGTCATAGAGAATTGAAATTTTTAATAAAGATACTTCTTATACTTGAGTGACCACGAAAAATCTTTTGTTTCAAAAGACATTATTTTTTTATATCGCATTGCCGAACATTTTTTTTTTCTTTTAGAAGAGTATAATTGCAGTACACTATATATATATTAATAACCAAATGACAACGTTTTTCTTCATTTATACCATGATTATTTTAAGAGAAATGCAAATTTCATTTTTATATTTATTGTTTTAATACATTTTTCTGTGTAAGATTGATTTTGAATTCCTTTGTGCATGATAAAAAAAACTTTTCTTTTTATTTTAATATCAGTATTTGAAGTAAATTTATTTTCACCTTGAAATGTATTTTTTAAAGATAAAATAAGTCCAATAACAAAAGATTAATTTTTTTTTTAAATGCTCAATGCATACTAAAATTAAATTTAAAATATTGATAAAACTGAAATACCCCTAAATATAAAGCGAACACGAATTAGAGCAAATACTCTATAGATTAAATAAAAAAACAATTAACAAACGTCACCAAACTCAAAAAATCTTAGAATTACATTTTTAAAATAAAACATTTACCATCATCAATTCATCACATTATTATTACAATAGAATTAATTTCAGAGAATATGCTAATCATTACCATATTCTTGTAAGCAATTATTTTTAGTGTAGTATTAATATCGATATTTTAGCAACAAATTGAATTCTGAATTATTCTAATTACTTCATCTTAAAATGATTTTTTAAGGTCTGCAACGTTATTATCAATATGGAAGAAAAAGTCAATCACTGATAGAATTTAAATAAATTGAATAATGTTTACTCCATCGATAAATTTAAGTCATATTGTTTATTAAATCTGGAGAATACGGAAGCGCTTGAATAAATTAAAAGGCTGGTTATTTTTTTAATTTAAAGTTCCAGATGTTTTTCATAATAGTGCTCAGTGTTTTTTAATTTAGATTCAAACGTATTATTGAATAGCAGTATCATTCAATAACAATTTTAATTACACTTGAATAGTATTAGTACTTGGTATCATGCATATCAGCTTGTTCACATAAATGTTCATTCATTCATATGTGTTGTTTCAGTTGTTCATTCATTTCAAATGAATTCAATTTCTAATGTCTTTCATCTGTCCTATACAATTTTCTAAACCAAACACAAAAACGATATGCTTTACAGTTCACTCTAAAATCAAAGCACTTAACTCGATATCTTCCTGCTGTAAATTTCCTTACATTTTTATGATCCGATGAACATATTAATTTTGATTTATCTGACAATTACTGTAATCATATTTTTAAAGTATTGTCTTGATTACTATTGCCTACTATTGTCAACTGTGACTATTTAAAGTATCGTCTTGATTATTCGGTACCATGCATGTAAGCGTCTCCAGATATAGGTGAATTCAACGTCTAATGTTTATCAGATATTCCTTATAATACTTTAAGTCATTTACAAAAATGGCATGCATTACAATTAAAGCTAAAAACAATGCACTTAACTCGACATCATGGCATAAATCTATCTTTAATCCTGTGGGACACTCACAAAGCAATATCACATGGTCGCTTCAGAGCACGGATTACCCCTAAGTTAGTGAAATATCCTTTATAATCCTTTCATCTATAGAACAATCTTGTTCGGCAATTATAATCTGTAGCGTTCGAACGTGGAAATTTGCCATCTCGGTGTAAATTTGAAATTAAGTTCTGACAGATTTTCCGATTGCAGGAGATAGGATTTTACTCGTTCATTCGCGAAGTCAGATTACAATATTCCCACTCGCATCTCAAATAAGTGAATTCGTAATGTAATAAAGACACTAAAAGCACGGCTATTCGTCACTTTAACCTTTGTAGATTTACTGAGATTAGTAGGCATGGTCTCTCTGCTCGTCTAATTATTTCAAAGCGGATGATGACGTGTTTACGTGTTATCTAAGCTTTTAATGCCTGTAATTTTTCATATGATAAAATATTCATGTCCAGATAGGTATGTTTTGTTTCATCGAACTATCTAATTATAGAGTAAAATCCGCATTTATATAACAGCCGGCTGATGTATGAAGAAAATGCTCGTAAAAAATGTATTTTCAGATTAAGAAAAAAGTGTGAATATCAGATGTATGTTGAAAGCATTTTGTATTTCATAATGCTAGTATTTGACATGCTTAAATGTATTCAGTAATACAGCAGTCTTTTTTTTTATTTTCTAGATAATATTGAAGTGTACTCAGTGAAAAACAAATCTTATAAACAATTTTTAAAAAGAATAATCTCGTATTCCTTTCCTATATTTTATTTTGGGGGTATTTTTGCTTGTTTTGTTTGACTGATTTTCGGTTTTTAATATATCAAGGTGATTGTGTGTAATTAGCTTCTAATGAATGTAATTTTTCAAGTGATGGAATATTCATATCCAAACAGATATGTGTTAACGATTTTTACTGCACAATCCTTATTTAAAGAAAAGTTCGTAGCCAGTATTAATGTTCATTTACAAAAATGTGCTAATTTATTTCACATATCAAAAAAGTAACAAAATTCATAAATTTTTAATGCAAATACTTGATGTGCTTAAAATTATTAAATAATACAATAGGAAATTATCATATTGTTTAGTTGTTCATTATTGTCTAGCTGTTTCTGAATGTTTTCACGTCAGATTCCGTTAAAAACCATTCGTACATTTTAAACAATAAATCCCTTATAATAAAACACTCATACTACAATATATATTAAAACACACATGCACACATAAATAACGCCTGCATTCAACAGTTAAAGGTATACATAAATATTATACAGACATACACACAATAAATACAATAAACCCAACTGGAGTGAAAAATTAGCCAGAGCCAGGAATCGAACCCGGGACCACAGTATACAAGACTGCTGCTCTAACCACTGAGCTACTCCGGCCGATGTCTGAGTCTGCAATTTCTCACTAATAAACCATGTTGGGGAAGTCACCAGCCATCTATACAACAGCCTTGGATGACCGGACAACGATGAATAGATTTTACTATTACATCGATCTACGATAATTATAATAAAACACTCATACTACAATATATATTAAAACACACATACACACATAAATGTATATCTGTATAATATTTACATATACCTTTAACTGTTGAATTCAGGCGTTATTATGTCAGCGTGCGATAACTTCGCCGAAGTTTAACGCAAATTTAGGCAAATTTATTTCTGAATTAAGGGGACAATCACAACCAGCAACTATCAGAAAATATTTTGTTATTGAATAATGGATTTCTTGCACCATTAGCTTCTGTTAGCAACTTTAATTCCCTGTAGTATTGTGTACTATTTCAAGTTCATCGGCCAAGTTATAGTGCGCAGACTATAATATACCTTTTGTTCGTTTTCTAGGTAGGTGCTTTCTTTCTTTCTTTTTTGTGTGTATGTGTATTCTGACCTTTATTGTTCCCCCTTGTTTCTCAAACAAATGAATTTGTAATGCCTTTACAGATTTACTGAGATTAGTGAGATCAATGTGCTCGTCTAATTATTTCTAAGCGGATCATAAGGTTTTTATGTGTAATCAAAGATTAGCTTTTAATGCCTGTAATTTTACAAGGATAGAAAATTCCTGTTCAGATAGATTATTTTTAACAAACTAGCAAGTTATAATCTAATCTACAATGTTCGTTAGCTGCAACAGCAAATTTTTAGTTCGGGGTTTTTGTCAGACTGATCTAAAAGTTTGGCTAGGTTTTGTGTAACCATTATTAAGAAGCTATATATATATATACAAAAAAAATGTGTTTTTTTCCGTTAAAAAAAGGAATAGAAGAGAAAACAGAAAGAAAGAAAAATGTTCCTATAAGAACTATAAAAGAAATCACCGTGATATCCATGATTGAATAATTAAATAATGTATGAAAATGTTAAATATACTTAAAGTAATTGAACATATATATTATAAAAGTTTAGCTGCTGACAGTAAATTTTAAGTTCAGGGTTTAGTGTCAGACTGATAAAAATAAAATTAATGAAAAATTTTAAAGGTCGCATATTTTTTAAAAATTGTAAAGTACAACATATTATTATTTTTTCAAACATTTGAGACTGTACTAAGTAAAAATAAATGCTCAACTCATTCAATTAATATTTTTAATCTTGTTTAAGAGCAAGCGTAATGGGTTTTAAATTACAAGCTTAAAAACTTTCACTTCATTATTGAATAGGCTGGCCTGACAGCACCATCAATCGCATTATATGTGTAAGAATCGCTTATAAGTAATACAAAATAGCAATTCATAAATTTTTCAATACTTAATTTAAAAGCAACTAATTAAAAATTCAAACGTTTTTATAATGAAGTTGTCAAGTTATTTATCGTGAAATCTTGAAAGGTACTATCTAATAACTTTTAAATCGGTACGCTGCTATAATTTTTACATTAATTTTTAAACCATGTCAAAGTTTTCTGAAACACTCATCCTTTGACACACGTTGTTGACCTCCCTTTTCCTCAACTCTATTAAATATAGATAAATAACTATCTTTTATGAAGAAATTCTGGAAAAGATAACGTATATTTGACAAAATATCAAATTTGTTTCATTCTCAAAAGAAAAATGAATGAAAAATAAAACTCATTCGATCATGAAAATGTGGTAGACAAAGGATTATACCTTGCGTAAGAACTTTTGATGCCGATTAATCTAGATTATTTTTTAATATACACTCCAATGAAACTTCTTATTACGGTGATAATCTGGTAATGGAGAGAAAAAGAATCTCAAGAATGAGTTAAGTTCTTTAAGCTGCAAATGCCAATGGATCGGAAATAGCTTAACTACTTCTGAAAAGAAAATTCAGATTCTGAAACAGATTTGGAAAGCTGTTTTTTCTTCTTTTTTTCCCCTCTCTTCGGAAAAGAACTACGGCGAAATTATTTTCACTGTAGTAAATGAATCTTTACAACGCTTTAGGAAGAATTTTGTACAGTTTGACGTATGCGAAAATTCTTCTTACGCCGTTTACCTGTTAAAAGTAAAATTATATAAAATACTTCAAAGGATTTCGGAATAAATCAAACGTGTTTTTAGGATTTTCTTTTTTCTTTGCAGATTTGAGGACTTAGGGAAAAAATCATTTATTTTCTTTCATGTGGATAAACATATAAAATAATTTTTATTATTTATTTATCTGAAATTTTGTTACAGTTGTAATTAAGTAGCAAAAACTTCGTGATCTGCCAATGAAATTCAAGTAAAACTTCAAATCCATGCTTTTTATCTTAAAATTAGAAAAAACAATTTCATCAAATCCTTAAAAAGTTAAATACAAGTACTTTATTTTTTTTTTATCTTAAATCAAGTCATTTTTAAAAATAGATTTTAATTAACTTTTTGTACTGAGAATTAAAATTTTTACTGCTTTATATACATGTTTATTTAATGTTAATATTTTTACTTAATCTTTTTAACAATTATGGATTTTTCGATTTTTTTTAAAAGCATGAACTCAAACAGGGAGGGAAGTAAAAAACTTTAAATCATGTGTCGTTTTCAAAACCTTTTTAATACATACATATAGGAGAAGAATTAGAATAATTTTATTAAAAAGAATAAAAACAAAAATTTGCATAAAAAGTAAAGAAAATCCTATTTTCTACTAGAGACTAATCTCTCTATAATATTTGTTACTTAAACTGTCTTTTATGGGCGAACCGAAGCTTTAGAGCTTCCTTATTTAATATTAAACGATAACTGTACTTCGTACCCAGCCAAAATAAAAAATAAAAAGCACATTCTGAATTAAAAAATCTACTTTCAATAAACGATTGATGGTGTATAAAACATCCATGTAATAGAAATTCTATGTTGGAGAACAAATAAAAATTAACTTTGAATTATTTTTACCTTCTTCTATCTATACAAGAAAATAATGGATTCGTAAAAAAAAAATCGAATTCCTATTTTCAATGGATTTATATCTTTTAGAATGTCCTGAACACTATTTATTTAATAACTATTTTTAGAAAATGCCTGTCCGTGAATCTGTGAGTCTGTTTGTCTGCCTGTCTGTATGTTCATATGTGAAGCAATTTTTTGGGGTGCTCTAACTCATGAACTACTGCATAGAATAGGATGAAATTTAGTATGAAGTTCTATCCTTATGTGAGTTGGCGGCGATTATTTTTGGGTAAAAATCCCCCGAGAGGGAGTGCCGTAAATCGATGATTTAATCAATTTATGTTATGCTTATATATCCCGTTTATGAAACCCGTTAGAATCCCGTTAGAATTCAATAAAACATCAAATTTATAATCCTCATGATAGAACATACAAATTCTATGTACCACAATTGCACAATTTAAAAGTAATATTAGCACGATCATCGAAGGTCTTACTCTGGTGGTATACACGCAAGTTGGCTTGAGTTTGGTAAACCGTATCCAACTGTATTTATATGCTAAAATTGAGGTCATTTACTGGAAAGGTACAACAATTAATTTTCATCTTATTTTTCTTAAATATTCGGCATTTTTGAACAGAACCAATTTTTTATGGCTTAAACTGTATATGTTCAGATAGTTTCACTAAGTTTTCTTTAAAATCACGGATTTTGATTAAGGGGTCTTAGGACTCTTAAAATTAAAGAGAAAGAAAACAAGTAAGAAAAATCATGCGTACAGCATATATTATGAAACACTTTCCAACACTCCCTGAAAGCTTTAACGAAACTTCGTTACTTAGGGAAATAAGATAAATAAGATAACTAAGTAAACATTTAAAAACCTGATTTCAGTAGTTACCACCCATAGCCAAATATGTATTCCAATTCTTCTGAACAGCCCTGTTTTCGATCTGTATGTTGATACATATACTATATAATGGGAAAATTTAGTTTAGCAAGAAAATGCATAACAGGTTGAAATTCATCTTTCAGCAATTTATACTAATAGATGGAAACATACTTGAATACTTTTGTACAGCCCTGTAGTTTCCCTAGTACCTTTATTACATGCCAGTATTTAGCTCAAATTTAATTCAAACTAAAACACGCTTAAAATTAGTGAAATTACATTTCCAGACATTATCACCCGTAGACGGCCATGTATCAAACTCTTTGCGTGGTCCTGTATATCATTTTATCTATATTCTACAAATATTTCTTAGTACACTAAATTCAGTTCAGCGTAAAAATGCATAACTCCTTTAAAACCCACCTTAAAGCAATTTATGCTCATACTCAGTAACCTTTACGAATTCATTTCTGTAGCTCTGTATATGAACTATAGCATTTATACGTACTTTATAGTATGCATAAATATAGTGAACAAGTAGGTAAGTGTGATCACAGATCGCACAGAGGGTTTCGTTTAATATTCCTTTCAAAACACTTTATCCTTTTGTTAGTTCCACATTTCGCAACCAGGGGCGAACTCTATTCTAAACAAGCCTCTATCCGAACGAAACTCCGTTTTATATACTATCCGTAGATATATTAGTCGAGGTGATTGGGCCGATGGCACCCGAGATAAGTAGGCGCCCCTGGCGGTAAAAAGTGGAACTAAAATATGTAAGGCTATGGTGCATAATATGAAAGAATGGTCAAAGGGGTGTCGGCAAAAGTTGGAAAAGTGCTCCCCAGGTGAAAAGGGCTGAGGTTAGAAAAACTGCTTAAAATACACAAGTTAGAGCCCGGAGGAGTAAATAATATAAGACTTTTTGAAATTTTTATGATTTGCCGTGTGGTCTGAGGTATTCAGCTATACGTATGCAAAAATTCATGTCTCCAACTTAATTAGGGGATCTCTTAGAAAGAATTGCTTAAAATACATATGTGGCAGCTCAAAGGGTTAAACGTAAGACTTTTTCAAGATTTTATGATTTGCCACCTGGCCTCAGGTGTTCTGCTATAAGTATGCAAAAATTTCAAACCTCTAATTTAATAAGGGGCTCAGTTAGAAAGAATTGCTTAAAATACGCATGTGGGAGCCCAAAGGGTCAAATGTATGATTTTTTTTAATTTTTATGATTTGTCGTATGATATGTGGTGTTCAGCTATAAGTATGCAAAATTTCCTGCTTCCAACCTAAATAGGGGCTCACTTAGAAAGAATTGTTTAAAATACACATGTGGGAGCCCAAAGGGTTAAATGCACTATTTTTTCAAAATTTTATGATTTGTCGTTTGATGCGAGGTGTTCAGCTATAAGTATGACAAATTTCACGCCTCCAATCTAATTAGGGATTCACTGAGAAAGAATTGTTTAAAATACACATATGGGAGCTCAAAGGATTAAATGTACAACTTTTTGAAAATTTTATGATTTGTCGTATGATGTGTGGGTTCAGCTATAAGTATGCGAAATTTCAAGTCTCCAACATGTATAGTTTCTGAGAACGGGTTCTGTGACAAACGGACAGACAGACAGAGGAGGAAGACGAATACAGTTTCGTCAGATGAACGAAACCCTAAAAAAGCGCATATCATAATTAAAAATGCATTTCGAGCAATCATTACTAATATACAGTAATTCGGATACAATATAGTATCTGAAACCTTTTCAAATACACCACAAACAATTTCCCCTATACCATTATGAACGGAATTCTTTTGTGTGGCCCTGTAAATGAACAATAACTATTCTTTGCACCGCATATTCAACAGAATGCATATTTTAGTGGGCTTCATAAATGAATATCAATTTTACTATGTTTGAAAGAGAGTAACACCATTAAAAATCATTTGAAACGATTTTTTCCCATTGGCCGTAATGTAACGGAAAACTTTTGACTGTCCCTGTAAATGAACTAAACATGCTACAAACTTCATTTGAAATAGGGAACGTGCTATGGTAGAGGTCACTAACATCCAAAAATTTCAGAACGATCCGAGCATATTTACGCGAGTTTGAGTGTGGACAGATGGCCAGACGGACAGACAAACCGACATCATAAACACTTTTCAACTTTGTTGGAAAGTGTTAAAAATAGACCATTTTCAACAATTAATATCTCAAAATGTATATGATTTAAAAACACAATTTTCATTGGGATGAAAGACATAAGTATGTTCTTTCATTTGATATATTTAAAAAATTGCAAGAGGCAGAATTAGTATTTATAATGCGCTCCAAACTGTCAGACATTTCTCGAGCAAAAAAATGGTATAACAGCTGACGCGCAGGATTGCAAAATGCATTTTGCAACTAAAGAGAATTTTTTTTTTTTTTTTTGTGCCAAATTATACTTCAGACATAAGTAATTGTCCTGAATCTAAATAAATTTGTATTTGAAGCATTTTTATATTTTAATACAAAGTTGTATTTAGGTAATACAAAATTTTGAAAATTTCAACAGTATAATCACCTAAAAAATCACCTAGTTTATTTTTTTGAACAATTAAAATGAAATTTTAGGTTCGGTTTATAGACTAATATGAAGTATATGTTTTGACAATTTAATGAAAAAATATTTATAAGTTTTTGAGAATATCCCGTGCGTTATACCCAAAAAAATCATTTGGAGAAAAATGACTTTAAAGTTTCGGAAACGCCGCTGCAACTATTGTGAGGGTATAAATCTAAAAGCCATAACTTTTGTTCGAATGTGAATTTCATGGAAACAATTATATCAAAATGTTCAGAAAAGATTGGAGTTTAACATCTAGAAAAATTAAAATTTCGAAAATTTTGAAGCTTTAAGAGTCCTGAGACCCATTAATTACCATGATTAAAAGAATATAGAGAGAATATCTACCATCCCTCAGTAAACAGTATACGGTTGATGCTTTGAGAGGATACCCAGTTGCGAAGCAACTCCACTCCTTGTGAATGAGTATTTGTGTAACACATCTTATAGGAGCCATTAAAAAAAGCCTAGCTATAGTACTAGCAAACATTTCAATAGTCTTTCAATCAAATTTTTAAGTTTTACTATATCATTTTACTATTATTCCGATAACAGTTTTCGATTTCATTTTTCTGCAGAAGGCAAATAGACATATACGCATTTTCCTTTTTTCTATGTATTGTTGGTTTTCTCGCCTTTTTTTTTTTTTTTTTTTTTTTTTTTTTTTTTTTTTTTTTTTTTTTTTATGTGTATGTGTATGTAGTTTTTTCGAATAAGACATTTTCAAGTTCAACAGCCTATATTACACTGAAACTAGTAATTCAATTATTTTATGGGAATCAAATTGCTATTAAATTTATATCTGTTAACAAACGAATCTTACTGATTAGTCGAGTGGGAGTAGTCACTTAATCAAGTGCATAAATTCCGGTATCACTCAGAGATATGCTATCTTAATCCATAGCTGGAGGATGCACTATTCAAATCCCGAACATTGGAAGCCCGAAATGTTATCCAAATATGTTTAGTTATGCCTTTCAATTAATATGTATGAACATTCTTTTAAACTTAATTCTTTTGCTTCTGCTCAATTTTAAAGCAAAAAATGTCGCGAACTTGAAAACAACTTCAAAATATACAGTTTACAAAGCTGATATATAAAGTGAATCAGCTGGTTCATTTTCAAAGAAAAAGCATTCCCATTTTTATTACTATTTATGTTAATAGAAATGGAAAAGGTTTGTAATTTTGGTGATCTCTGTATTCAGAGGCTATACTAGAAACGATAGGAGAGTCTATAAAAATAGGCACTCTAAACCAATTTCTTTTTTCGAGTATAATTGTCGCAACTATGTGCTGTGTGGCCTAATTAAAATCATACTTTGTAAAGCATTACAATAATTACTATAACTGTAATCTCTGTTATGCTTGTTACATATAGAGTTGTTATTATTTTATTCTTTAAAATCAAACATTGCTAATTTAAAAAAATGAATTCGCACACAGATCATGTGAACTTTAGGTTTTGATTTTGAATTAAGAAGATTTAAATAGGGAGAAATATATTTTTTGAATAATTAAAAAAAAATTGCAGCTATCCCTCTCCTATGCCGCTATTATATATCTTTCAATAATACTAAAACACGTACAGAAATTAGGAACATAATTTTAAATTCAAACAATAATTTTTGAAAAAAACCTTCCAACGATGGTATGTAAAATTATAAAATAAAGGCCAAATTTAAATAAAAAAATGTATTTTAATATTTCACAAAGCGGTAAATTATGATTAAATTTTCCTAATACTTACTATAAATGTATTTGCATATTTTATGTAATTGGTAATTATAATTAATCGATTTCAAGTATATTGATATTTATTAACTATTGCTATGAATGGTCAGCAAGTAGAAAATACTTTGAATTCTTAAGTTGCCGTTTGAAATATTTCATCGCAGTTTGGATCCACAATATGAAATCTGGTAGTGAGATAAACGAACTTCTCACGCATGTCTGAGTTTCATGGTGGTGGAAAAATAATCCTCTTTCACGAAATTCTAAACAGCTCTTATGTTTTATAGAAATTTGCAATCTGCATTCTTAAGTTAAGTTTCATTTTATAATTAAAATGCTTTCGCGCTATACTTTAACTTAAATTAAATCTTGAGTTGAATGTTAATCAAAAGATTAAGAAAATGTTTTCAGCGATCACTTACCGATTATGTTATTATTTTATGCTTCAAAGATAGCAAATTTAGCTGTTCAATTTTATTTATTGAATTGAAGATCATTTATATAAAAGGTTCATTTCAATTATTTATTTATATACTTATAACATTTTCGATTGTAACAAGTTAAGGACTGCTTCTTAACCGTATACATGCCAAATAGGAGATACCGAAGTATTTTATATTTCAACTTTTTTCAGTTATTTAACATTAAATAAACAACAAGACAAATATATCTCTGTTAAAAGAATAAAAAATCGTGCATCAGGCATAGATTATGAAACTGTTTCCAAGATTAACAGGATAATATTTTAAAACTAGTTGGATGTGGCAATCCCAAAACTCTGTTCTCCCTTATACATCTTAATATTGCAAAAAGTAGTTACAAATGTTAATACTTCAATATTATTAGTTCAATACTATATTATCTTTAATTTCATCTTAGATTTCTGCTTTGGTCAATTAAACGGAGTAAAAACAAGTTCATCTCGATCATGAGATTTATTAAAATCAATAGTTTTTCGCTATTCTGTTGTACATCAGCTGTTTTTGAACAGTCGGCTCAGCAGGATGCGAAGTTCCAGTAGCTTCACAAACCGCTAATGTAGAATAGAACTACGAAAAATCAAGAAAATTATACGAAAATAGCTATTCGGCCCTTTCCGGTGGAATATTTAGAAGTTCAAGGAAAACCTGCTGACCATAGCTAAAAACATACTAAAAAAAAAAATTGGTTCAATTTTATGCAAAATTTCATACACTTTTCGATGGTACAAAAATGAAAATAGCACAAAAATTGCCGTTGCAGCGCCCCTTGCCGCAGGAATATTTGAAATTGAAGGATTACCTACTGGTCACAGCCAAAAACATACACAAAAAATTTGCTTCAATTCTATGCATAACTTCATGCACTTTTCGATGGAGCAATGGCGACACACAGACAGATAGACATTTTGTATAAATATTTTGGGGGAATCTCTAACCCCTAAACCGTGTAAATCCATCGAAAACCGGAAGTCGAAAAAAAATTTCGATTACAGTACTTTCTTTTATTAAAGATAGAAGAAAGTAAAAATCATTTTTTCCAAGAATGGAATGAGATATGATATCTAAACAAGTAGCTTAAAAAACCATATAACTGTGTAAAAATCCACTTTCAGCAATTTCTGCCCATATCCAGTAATGTGTGTGAAGTCTTTCGTGTAGCACTGTATATCATCCATAAAATTTACAGAAACCATCTAATACTCTCAAAATTATATCTATTTAAAAATGTATACCACAGAGGAAAACGCACTTCGAAAATTTATCGATCGTAGTCCGCTCTTTAACCAAATTCTTTTTGCGTTCCTGTAAATGAACGGTTAATGTTATGCACTGTACAATCTAAAGAAAACATGCAGTGCACTTCAGTGATTTAGTTATGTGTGAAGTATCATAACATAATTAAAATGCATAGCAAAGGATTTTTCCAATAGATAATAATGGAATGGAATAATTTGTGCGTCGCTGTAAACGAACTATAAATGCCACTTATTTCACACTTTTGAGAAAGCATGATGTAGTCTATGTCAATGATGTATATATCAATGTCATTATGTTTGAGATATTGTAACATCAAAAAAATGTATCGTAAACGATTTTTCCCCATAAACCGTATTGTAACGGAATTCTTTTGTCTGTACTGTAAACGAACTATAAATGCTACATGCTTTGTTTTCAAAACCGAATATTCTATTGTAAACCACAATAACATATAAACATTTATAGCAATCCGGGCAGATTTAAGAGAGCTATAGCACGGAAAGACAGACTGGATAAGAATTTCTTTAACACGCTAGGACAGAAATTTCTTTACTTCTGAAACTTAGACAGGAATTTCTTTACTATGCTTCTTTGTTTTCGTCCCAGATATCCATGAATGATGATTTTGCACTGTTTCAAACAGTAATACTCCTTAAAAAACTTCACGATTTCAAAACACAAATCCTTTTTTGGCACTTCAACAGCTAAATAGAATGAAGGTTAAAAGTTGAGTGAAATTTGGCCAATTTTTATACGTTTTTTTATCCGTTTTTATACGTTAGTTTGGGCATTCTAAAAATTAGATACAGCATAGCGTCATCTATCGATGATACTTGGAACTAAAACGAGGAAGCATTGTAAATAAATTTCCTACTTCGCACATTAATCTCTTGAAAGTATAACTTCAATAGCTGTAGCCGTATACTTGTTCTTGAATTTTAAAAACGTTCAGTCCATTTTAGCACGACCAGTAGCACCTAGAACATAATAACAAACGCATGTAAGTACTCGTATACATGTTTTACTAGATATCTCTTGGTTGTAATCGGAAAAAAATACTACTTTTTTAATGTTTTTTCTTTTATATAAAACAGAAATAATGAACAAAAACTCTCATGAAATAAAAATATCATTATATGAACGTTACATTTGCTTCATGGTCTAATTACCTGCTGAGTAAAGAAAAAAAACCGGCGCCGGTATAAATTTTGCGGTTTGTTGTAATTTTGTTCGTTCCTCTATAATTCTGTTCTGTCACTTCATTTGGAATGACACCTATCACTGGCACACCATTACTGAACATTCTTTTTCTTTCAAAGATTACTATGTATTTTATTTGGACAGCGAAAGGCTCAGTTCAATCAAAAACTACGAATTTATTAAACTGAGAGAAAAATTTCCTTCTGCATTTAGTCTAAAAATCTTTTATAGCATTTTGTTCTATATATTTTTTAACCAGCTGTGTGGAAATGTTTTTGTTGTTGTTGTTGTTTCTTTTTTGTGTGTACCACTATTTCCAAATAGTTATCTTTCTTTTGCTTAGTCTCAGAATTCTGAGATTAAGTAAAGAATATATGTACTCGACGAAGCTTACGATTCGAAAATTGTTTTACCCAAATATACGCATCTATACATACTCTGATTGCAGAAGTTTTTATTAAAGTAAAATAATATATCAAACTACATGGTTATTCATAAATAAGTATACAACAACAACACACTAAAGAATAAGAACAATGTAGGATATTTTTTGTTACCTGTAAAAAATATATCGTATTTTCCATAGGCTATTTTAGCTATCTATCAGTTATTTTCGTTCCAAGCAGAAAATGTTTAATACCGTCTTTAAAATGATATTTAGAAGTGTAAATACTTTAATAAATTAGACATACTTGTCAATGATACATCTACATCGACTAAAAGATCAAAGTTAAATTTGCTTCTGTCTAGTTTCATACGAATGACTGATAAAGTCCAAACAAAAAAGAGAAGGAAAGAATAAAATGTTTTAGTAAAGATCCACGAAATATTGAACAAATTCGGAGCGAAGTTGAAAATTTCCGAAAAAGCATTGAAGAATCGATTTAGCTGGAGGAAAAATATCGAACGAAAAAGGAGTTCCATGCCTATTGACAATGAAGATGCGAAGTGTCCAATATGTAACAAAGTTTTCTCCCAAGACAAAAGCGAAAAATTGATCAAATTGCACTAAGTATTTTACTTGGATGCGTGAAGATTGTATGGAGAGCTTAGTTCCTAATTTTAGCACTTAAGCCTTAATTTTATTTGGAATGAACCATATACAGAAAATCTTTTTTTCGAACGAAAAAAAAATGATTATGTAAATTAGTTCCTCATTTTATATTTTTATACCTGATTTATCTAGAATGAATCGACTAAGTAATTTATCTAGAAATGAATGCATAGAGAATACATGGAAAATTTAGTTCCTCATTATAGAACTCATTTCCTAATTTTATCTAGTATGGATCAAATACACCAAGTGATTTAAATGAATAGATAATAATTGTATAGGGAATTTAATTCATCATTATCGAACTGATTTTATGAAGCGTGAATCAAATGCTTCACGACCCAGCCAGTGGTTGACAGGCTCTGCTCGCAAAGCTGGTAGACGGGAGTTGCTGGATTCGAACCCAATACCCTTTGACCTAACCGTTTGGAGTTTTGCATGGTTTTCTTCGAACCTTGCGTAAATACGGGTTAGGATCCCTTATAAAGACCCTTACGGAAGGCATCACCCCTCGAGCCTGTATCACTTGTGTAGATAAACGGTCGTCATAAACGACAACAACTCAAATGTTACTCATGGATGCATTATTATTAACTTTAAAATATCGCCTTCGTTTTATGCAACAACCCAGTCCAATGTTATCCAGATAGATGCACACATAAGTATGAAAGTAGGTAAAGGCGTCATCTTGTTCTGCGTACGATGTACGCTCAATAATTGCACGTATGACACGCTTCAAAGTGTGTATACATTTTCTGGCAGACAATTAATTTCTTCTGTTTCAGAGGCCCTCGATATTTTTCTCGTTACATCACCTGATCTTATCAAAAAGTAAAAGTGGGTGATATTTTTTTTTATGTTGACTTAATATTAATTTTATTCACTTAATATTAAACTTATTCTGACGGACTAATGAGCTACGGTAAAAGGTTGTATTAAAAAAGTAAGAACTGCCATATAAATACCAGTATCTATGCACACTTTTTATGCAATACAGTGACATTACTGAATTTTTTGCTTACGCTTACACAGTCAAGATTGGTGTCATGAGGAGTCCTAAAATTGAATTTTCCCACCGGCTCCAATAAGCAAAATTACAGCACGGAATATAGATAAACGATTGCAGATATGTTCATATTGCATAAAGCAATATGGAAAACTAGACAACACAGTATTTAAATCAAAATGAGAAAGAGATTTTCATTTCAAAGCTGGAATATAGAAACCAAATTGTAATCAAACTTTCAATAATTTTATTAACATAGAAATTTCACACATCTTTCTCAGCTCAATTTTTCCTATTATATTGTATAAAAGTTTTTTGCCTGTTTCTATATTTTTATGTGATATATTATTTAATTTTCTTTTCATTAATTTTACATTGGGCAGCGTTAAACTTTATGAGCAGGCGCATTACTTATTCTTTACGTATTGTAATTATCATATTACAAATGCAAGATATTTCATAACAATAATACGAGACATGTTAAAAGGAGTTGTTATACATATCACCAATATAAATTGAATTTTAATTCCGATGCCATTTGTGAGAACAGAGTTTCTGAAAAATTAACTTCTGCCAAAATTTGCGACAGAGTAGTTCGTTGGAAGGTTAATTAAAAGAAAATAAAAACAGAGAAAACAAAAAGCTTATCTTTTAAAATTTTACATTTCGAAGTTTACAGAATGAAAGTAATACGCAATTTCATTTTGTTATAATTTCGAAAATTACTCTTATAAATAACCTCTTCCGACTTACCCTCAATTGTGAAAAGAATTCTTTATCATTAAAAAACCCAAAAATCAATACATTTTCGAGATTTAAAGAATTATTTATAGAAACAAGGTTTCTTTTGCTGCTGTTGATTTTCGAAAACGTTTCAGAGTTGTTTTGATAGCGTATTAATATGTTTTCTCAAATCTAAATGTCGGTTTTACAGGTGCTATATTTTCTCAATTAAGCATTTTCGGCTGCGCAATTGAATTTACTATACATGCAAGTGTAACAAAATAATATTAATTTTAATATCAATGTGAACGCTGTTAATTTATGATTTTTGCATGTAAAACATGTTTGTTGAACATGAAAATGTTTCACTTGATTAATTTTAATACAAATATTGTAATTGGTAAGTACATCATATGAGTTGTAATTTTCCAAATGAGTGAATAAGTATCCAGCCCAAGATTCGAACCAGTGACTTTTTGGCTTAAGCTGTCAATGCTCTGCTAATTGAGACATCCTGGACAAATTTGGAGAAGATTATTCACCCAGCTAACGTCTGGTCTGTTATTTTAAACAGAACACTATAAATCGCAAGTAATGGAACTCCAATAAACCTTGGATACATAATTACACTTGAGTTAAAATTAAGTGTAATCACATATCCAGCGTTTACAGGAATCTAGTCTATTGAGCTGTTTAAAGTGGCACATCAGATGACATTATCAATAAGGTTAGCTGAGTGAATTGTGTTCGCCAGATTCGTCCAGGATGCTCAATTGGCCGATCATTGACATCTTAAGCCAAAAGGTCCCTGATTCGAACCCTGGAATGGACACCACTTTACTCAACTGAAAAAGCATAACTGATATGAAAATGTTTATTTGAGAATTAATAGCATACGAAAAACGGACATTCCGGATTGAGAAAACTGATTAATGCACTAGTAAAAAAAAAAAAAGAAATACTTGGAAACATTCCCAAAATCAACTGCAGAAAAAAAATGTTTTTATAAATTATTTTAAAATAATCTCGGAAATTAGTTTATGGAATTTCTAAAGGTAAAAAATGCTTTTCGGGATCTTTAGTAACTCGGAAGAGGTTAATGTATACTTTCGTTCGTGGTTATATTATATATTCCCAGATTAAAAAACATGTGTCTTTTTTTACAGTGTATCTACAGGGTGTCCAGCAAAGAACTCCCTAATTTTAAATTTAAATAACTCGGAAACTAAGATTGATAGAAGAAGGAAACTAGTGGGATGTTTATTTTGAAAGCCGTAAAAATCTGATACAATAGTTTAAAATTTAGTTGCTAATTTTGTCGACGGGTGGCGCTGTACGGTGAAGTCGGGGTATGGAGTCGGAGAAATAGGCTGCAGATCGTTCTTTGCAAGCAGTCGTTCCAATCATCAGCCACCCTGCCTGTTCACTGAAATTTCTCGAAAAAGTTTGCAAATTGTTTTCTTATCAGGACCTTTTGCAACCTTAAACTGCGATTAAAAGCTGCACCTTGTTGGCGTAGGAATGCGATTTAGCCGGCGATACTCGAGTACTAGAAAAACATGTCGCTTCACAGAATAGATGAGTTCATTCATTTCCTTCAGTAAGAAGACCATGGATCTATAAAGATTAAAAAGAGACGACATATCAATCTAGCCCCGTGGAGAGTGTTGAAGCTGAAAGACGCGTTTATACCCTCTCCAGCTTCCGCCATATTTGACATTTCCGTAGTTGATTTGCGCAGCGGGAAGAACTGGTTCACAGCGCAGCTCACTGCGGTCAAATATGGCGGAAGCAGAGGGGTAGGAACAGCAAGTGACGTCATTTATGTCATCTCCTTTAGTCTTCATTTGTCCATGAAGAAGACTGATCACTTTGTGCTTCAGAGTACTTTGTTTAGGAATCCCTCAATGATTATAGCGCCACCTGTCGGCAAATTTTTTAACTAATTTTGGAATTATTGTATCATATTTTTATAGCTTTCAAAATAAACATACCACTTGTTTCCTTCTTCTATCGATCTTAGTTTCAGAGTTATTTAATTTTAAAATCATGTAGTCCTTTTCTGGATACCCTGTGAATAGCAGTCAGGGTCTACTATAATGATTAAAAAAGAAAATTTAAGAATTTTTGTAAAATGATTAGAACTTTTAATTTTTGGAAACAATTCGTTAAATCAAAATTTGTGTTCTTTTTCAATCTTTTTCAAAAGACTTTTCCCTATGTTAATTTTTGTTAAAAACACACTGTTTCATTCGAAAATTCATTAAACAGAGAAATTCGTAAAACAGACGTTCGTTAAACAGAAGCTGATTTGTAAATGTTTAATTTAAATATCTTAAATTAGTGCTCATGTTTAGAAATATTATGTTATTCAAATATTTGATGTGATATTCATAATTATCAAGTGTTTGCAAGGCATTCTTTTTATACCTTAGTGGTATTTGGCTGTTTATTCACTTAGAAACCTTTCGTGTAACATGTTTTCAAAAATACCAAAATATTTTTTTTTTAATCTTCATTTGTTTAACTATAGAAATGTTTTTTCAATCTAAATCTAGTATGTGACATATAATACAGTTCGCGTATTTCTTCTTCTTGGTATAAAAAATATATACATATATACAAGAATAAATAAGATTGTATCTTTCTTGCATGTTTATATCCGTTATTCAGAAAGAGTTATTTTATTTTCATTTTTATGTTTTATAACTCAAACACGATAAAACAGTTTCGGCAACAAAAAATATGTCAGCCGTGTTACCATTTTTGACAAACTTAATATTCATCCAGCGTCTTGAAGCATTTCTTCCAGAAATATTTTATGATGTTCATAAAACATTAACCATATTTTTCTGTACATTTTTCTAAAATTTCGAAAATATTTTGCTATGTTTTTCGTTGGATAAATTATTTACAGTAATGACTTTAGGTAGCAATATCTACAATATATATACAACTTTTTTTATACATAAAATGCATTAAGGCATATGAAAAGAAAGCATAGGTGAAAAAAATAAAGAAGTAACAGTAATGTAGCCATGCGTGTTTTATCAGCTGCGTAAACTTTAATAAATCACAGCACCGACAAAAAAAGATAAGAAAACAAAGAAACACGAAAGATAAATCATTTGTCAAGCATAGATTATAACACATTTTCCAACATTATATAAATTATCTAGGTGTCATTTTTAAAGGACTACAGAATAGCCCAAAACTTACTAAGTGAGTTTAGAAGTTAAATTTTCATATATTTATTTATTATTTTCCTGTTATATTTAGTTTTGATGAACACTTTGGAGTTTTACCATATACTAAAAAAATTTGTTTCAGCATTTCACTAAAATATGATACCGAAGAAGTTGCCATCATAAGACGGTGAAATCTTGTTGCCATTTGGTGTTCCGATTGAGCCAGAATCTTGTGCACGCTGAATTGTGAACTAGTAAAATATTGAAACATGGTCTGATAAAACATAAACAATGGCCTGGTAAAAAGTTGCAGGAAAACTAGTAAAATACTAAACATGAGAGTTCTAGAAACTTGGACACAAAAATTGCAACTTGAATTTTATTAACTTTACTTTAATTACTCAGAATTGTCAAAGATGTTTAAGTAGTTAATCAACACGACTATAAATACACACACAAAAAAAAGGGGGGGAAATTCTGCTTTTAGTGATCTTAACTTCTTCCAGCCAAATTTAGCAGAATAAATGGTCAAGTGCGAGTATTACTCGCACACAGAGGGTTCCGTAGAATATGTATATGAATTAGTAATTGTATTAGTAAAAAAGCCGTTGCTAAAAGAATACCAAGACTTTGTAAAAAACTATACAACGTAGGATTGGGTATAACTGTATATACTAGAAAAGTGTAAATGGATATATCATGAAAGTTCAAAGAGATATAGAACCAAAATAATATCAAACACTGTAAAAAAAAAAAAAAAAAAACGGACTAAAAAACGGAAATACTACTGGCAATCTACACGCCAGTAAATAGTACTGGCGTCTAGATTGCCAGTAGTATTTTCCGTTTTTTAGTCCGTTTTTTTTTTTTACAGTGAATATAGCTATTCTGTATAACTCATTTTTTAATATTATCCTAATCTGTTTATGATGAACTTAATTCGGTAGTGTCAATAAAAGCAGTGCATATTTAAACTTCGTTTGGCATTTCATAAAACTAAATTCAGCGTAGTAATAATCTTTTCTTTTTACAGTGTACCTAAAACAAAACCCTTGTTCAAAGTTTAAACTAGGCATTGTGCTAAGCGCGCTTTGAAAGGAGATCACAAATTTGCACCCCCGCCTTGGTCCATGCCGCGTTTTCCCAGATAGGTTTTTAATTAACTTTTAAAATCACTCGATGCCTATTGAGAAATCCACTCAATGCAAAGTAGTCGCGAATCCCATAGTATTTATGTGAATCATTCTAATTAAATTAGTCTGTTTTTAACAATTTGACGTTTATTGCTTTTATACTGCTACTGGGCATTATATTACATATATATATATCATTAAAATATGTTAACTAGCTTTAAAAGTCAATGGTACATAGAGTACGCCGCCTCTGTCATTATGTAGGTCCAAACCGTCTGTATCGTTAAGGGTTAATATCTCGGCTAATTACTGACGGGTTTTTTCGAAAATAATTTTCAACAATTCTTTTATAATTATGCTACGATAGGTGCCTAGAGCGCTGCTCAACATCTTTGCTGAATGCACGCAAATCGAAATTTGTGTATAACGGAAAAATACAATTTTCTCATAAACTATGTAACCTAGGGTAACCTAGGGTAACCTCATAAACTATGTAACACTATAATTTTCCTGCAAGGTTTAAATTAACGTCTACTACCTCTAATTTTTTCATAATTTTAGTTTCAGTAGATTTGGAATTAGATGGGGGGAATATATTTTTGCGCTACAATTATGACATCGACGATATGTTTAAAAATATAATACCTAATATTAAAAGTAAGGGGCTATGCATATATAACGTTATCATTTTAGGGGGGAGGGGGTGTCTGGCACATGATATCGTAAGATATCTCTAGGGGGAGGGGGGGGGTTGTCTTTTGATATCGTTATCATTTTTTATCCATTTTTATTTGTAACTTGTTCTTTACATCAAAATAGTGTGTTATCTATTTTATGAAAGTATAAAGTTATTATTAAAATCATTAAATGATTATAAAATTATTCAATTCCAAAATATGGAACATCCCAACGTTTGGCATTCCTATTCTTTTATCATATGTGTATGCATATATAATCCGCTGTTTGACAAGCCATATGCGAAGTATGTTTGAAATGATACTTGTGTTTAATAGTAAATAAAAGAAAAAATATTGTCCACCTGTTTTCTTGAAAAGAAGTTCTGTCTGCCCCACACCGTGCAGGAGGCAAGTGCAAAAAGATATTATTTCTGTTGAATGCATTATGTAACAAAAATCTATTATTAAATACTTTTAAATAGTAACTATTTCTTTTAAATGTTATTTAATATATAAACTGATATTTTATTGACTTCTCTTTATCTGATTCAGTAAAGTATGCGAAAAACAAATGTAACCCTATTTGTATATCATTCCAAACAAAAGAAAAAGTTCCTAAAATTTTAAAGAATTTTTATACATTGATAACGATATCATTACCGGGCGGGGGGGGGGGGTCAAGGGATGATAACGTATGTTATCGTAAGGGGGAGAGGGGGTACAAAATTTCCAAAAAGTTGATAACGTTATATATTCACAGCCCCTAATGTATTTTTTCAGTTCAGCGTTACGAAAGCTTTCACGCGATGCAATATGCAAAGACACACAATATACAAAGAAAAAAGTTGTTTTTTTTTTGTTTGTTTGTTTTTGTTCTTTTTTTTACAAGTAACTTAATTAGCCCCTCTACATTTTTACTTAATATATTTATGAATGTTTAATAATTTGAAAATATGTGGGTCACTAGTCTTTATTACTTCCCCCAATTTGAACTTTCCACGTTCCATAGTTTACGAGTAAAATGGCTGTGAAAGGCCGACAGACAGACACAAAAGTGATCTTATAATGGTTCCGCTTTACTTTTTAAGTACAGAATCCTAAAAATGCACCGAATATAATAAATCGTACATGTTTTATTTATTTCTTATTGCAAAACCTTTTCTTTTTCTAAAACATTATTATTCAAATGTAACAACACTTTTCCTCGATAATAGGTTACTCTAATTATTTCTTTCATATTTATAATATTCTCATACATATTTTCTCATATATTAGTCAATGCACAGTTGTGTAAAAAAAGAAGTTAACACACCCTGCTAACTCTGCAACAAATTATTGCACAAGAAAGTTACTGGTACCAAACTATTGGAAATAAAATCTTTTTTTAAATGATGTATATAAAAATTTTTTAGGGGACCATCGACATATCAAAACGAACCCAAACTTTGTTTGTTTATATATATAGCAATATCCAAGTTTGACACCATAAATATACTCTACACCAGTGGTTCCCAACCTTCTATTGGCCACGCCCCACCAAAAAGTCACTATGTCCCCCCCCCCCCCCATAATCTGTAAATTACGTCTCTCATTTTTTTTTAAATGAACTCTATTCACACGGTGGAAGTGTAATAGAGCCTTAATAAAATCTATTCATTTCATATCTTTTAACTTATCAAAGAGGTTAATCTTCTACCACAAATGTGTTTTTAACATCTATACTCCTATTATAAAGAGGAAAAAATTGTTTATTTGTCGGAGATAAGCTCAGGAACTACCTAACCGATTCCAAAAGTAATGGTATCAAAATGATGGTGTTCGTCCAACTTAGAACATAGGCTATATCTTATGTCGGTGCCACTACCCCAAAGGGGGTGTAGGAGCAAAAAACGTTCTAAAAATGCGATTTTAGCGTTACTGAAGGGCCTAGAAATATGAAATTTTGAATATTAGTTACTTATAAGATATAAATGATGTCTAAGAACAGTTCTTAATTAATTCGAAATTTAAAAGGGATGAAAATGCACAAAAAGCGTTCTAAAAAACGTTCTAAATGGTAGTTTCTACACAATCACAAGAAATACCAAACCGATTTAAAAAATATTGGTGTCAAAATGATGGTGACAACGCTTGCTCCAAGACAGGCTATGTTTTATGTCGGTGCCACTACCCCAAAGGGGGTGTAGGAGCAAAAAACGTTCTAAAAATGCGATTTTAGCGTTAGTGAAGGGCCTAGAAATATGAAATTTTGAATATTAGTTACTTATAAGATATAAATGATGTCTAAGAACAGTTCTTAAACAATTCGAAATTTAAAAGGTGTGAAAATGCACAAAAAGCGTTCTAAAAAACGTTCTAAATGGTAGTTTCTACACAATCTCAAGAAATACCAAACCGATTTAAAAACTGTTGGTGTCAAAATGATGGTGACAACGCTTGCACCAAGACAGGCTATGTTTTATGTCGGTGCCACTACCCCAAAGGGGGTGTAGGAACAAAAACGTTCTAAAAATGTGATTTTAGCGTTACTGAAGGGCCTAGAAATATGAAATTTTGAATATTAGTTACTTATAAGATATAAGTGATGTCTAAGAACAGTTCTTAAATAATTCGAAATTTAAAAGGGGTGAAAATGCACAAAAAGCGTTCTAAAAAACCTTCTAAATGGTAGTTTCTACACAATCTCAGGAAATACCAAACCGATTTAAAAAATATTGGTGTCAAAATGGTGGTGACAACGCTTGCTCCAAGACAGGCTATGTTTTTATGTCGGTGTCACTACCCCAAAGGGGGTGCAGGAGCAAAAAAAGTTCTAAAAATGCGATTTATGTGTTAGTGAAGGGCCTAGAAATATGAAATTTGAAATATTAGCTACTTATTAGATATAAAGGATTTTTAAGAACAGTTCTTAAACAATTCGAAATTTGAAAGAGGTGAAAATGCGCGAAAATCGTTCTAAAAAACGTTCTAAATGGTGGTTTCTACACAATCTCAGAAAATACCAAACCGATTTAAAAAATAATAGTGTCAAAATAAGGGTGTCAAAATGACGGTGACAACCCTTGCTCCAACATAGGCTATGTTTTATGTCGGTGCCACTACCCCAAAGGGGGTGCAGGAGAAAAACGTTCTAAATTGCGGCTTTTGCATTACGGAAGGGCTTAGAATCGTGAAATTAAAAGGGGGTCAAAATGCGCAAAAAGCGTTGTAAAAAACTTTCTAAATTGCGATTTCTATGCAATCTCAGTAAGTACTGAACCGATTTGAAATATAATGGTGTAAGTATGATGGTGACAGATCTTGCTCCAAGATAGGCTATATTTTATATCTGTTTCCACTACCCCAGAGGAGATGCAGGAGCAAAATGAGCGAAAAGCGTTCTAAATGCCGATTTATCGGCAATATCTCAGGACGAATGAATCTGATTTCAAACGTAATGGTAGGAAATTGTCTGACAGCCTCTGCTCTACATAGACGCTATTTTATGTCGGTATCACTATCACCAAAACGTTGCAGGAGCAAAAAAGCGTTCTAAATTTCGATTTTTGTGATCGGTAGGGGCTAGCAACTTTAAATTAGGCAAAGTACATATTTAATAAATATAAATGATCTTTACGAACACTTTCGAAAAAATTGGAATTTTAAAAAGGGGTGAAAATGCGCGAAAAGCGTCCTAAAAACGTCCTAAAAGCGTTCTAAATTGCGATTTCTACTCAATCTAAGGAAATACCAAAGCTATGTCAAAAGTAATGGTTGTAAATCAATGGTGACGGTCCCTGCTATAACATAGGTTATATTTTATGTTGCTGTCACTATCATCTGATGGATGCAAAAGCAAAACATGTTCTAATTTGCGTTTTTTGCAAAACTGAGGAGTCTAACACTTTGAAGTATGGCATGGCACATTTTGAAATATGGCATGGTATTTACTTACAAGATGCAACTGCTTTCTAAGAACAGTCGAAAGAAAATTCCAAATATAAAAAATGAAGTGAGTGAAAAGCGTTATAAATTGCAATTTTTAAGCAAACTTAAAAAAATACCAAAGCGATTAAAAATAATGATGACAAATTTTGGTGATAGAACCTGCTCAAACATAAGCTATATTTTATGTCTGTTCCACTACCACCAGAGGATTGCAGGAGCTAAAAACTTTCTAAATTGCGATTTCTGTGATACTGAAAGGACTGGAAACTTTAAATATGACATGGTAGTTACTTATAAAATATAAATGCCCTCGAAGGAACGTCGAAAATAAATTCGAATTAAAAAGGGGTGAAGCGAAGGGGAGGTGCGAAAAGCATTCTAAAAAAGTTCTAAATTACGATTCTATGCAATTTCAGGGAATATAAACCGATTATAAAAATAATAGTTGCGAATCAATGGTAACAGTCTCTGATCCTACACAGGCTATATTTTATGGCGGTGATTCTACCACCTGGGGTTCACAGGAACAACAAACGTTCTAATAAAGGGCTTTAAAAGGTTTTTAAATTACGTTTCTGAGGAATATTAGGAAATAACAAACCGATTTCAAAATTAATGTTGGCAAATTAATGGTGACAGTTCCTGTTTCAACATAGCCCTTTATGTTGAGAGAGGTGGTAGGACTTGGAATGTGACATGGTGGTTAATTTTAAGCTGTAAGAAGATGGTTTCTAAAAAATTCAAAACTTCAAATGAATACTGAAATAAGCGTATTAATTGAGCATAAAAGTTTCAAAATATTTTCAAAATTATCATTTATTTAGTTTTATTTCATTTTATTAATTTAAGTCTCATTTCTGCCTAATGCAGTGTAATAATGATGTTTAATCAAACTGTGTTTTAAATAGTAATTTTTGAATTATTCCTAAAAGTAATAAGTACCTTTTAATAAAAAAAAACCTTTTAATAAAATAAAATATTACCTTTTAATAAAATAAAAATTTAGTTAGTACGTTTTAATAAAAATTAGACATATAAATATCACTTGGCACATTTCAAATATTACGCGAGCAAAGCCGCGGGGTTTGCTAGTAATTTTATAAATGCAATGAGATTATACATCTTTGCCTACATGCCAAAACGAGTTATGTTGTACTTCTCCAATTTAACTCAATGTTTAAGAGAAGTGTTATACAGTCTGCATTTTTATCTTCCCAAGTAACTTAAATAAACACTTACATTTAACGTTAAAACTGATAAATTCATACATTTTATAATGCATTATTGTAACTTATTAAGAGTTGGCAGAAAAGCTTTGGACACTGACTTTCTTTATATGAATAACACAATACACAAGAAGTATTTTAATATTCGCATCTTTATCAAATTAAGTAGCCATTATTTCGCATACCACATTCTCTCTGTTTTCCCTTTCCTAATATCGATAATTGTATTAGCGAATAGAAGTAGAAAACTCATTTAATAAATAATGGAAAACTTTACGAAATATTTTAAAAATCTCCACCAGAAAAATTATAGTGAGTTTTAGTATTTTAAAAGATATCAAAATATTCTGAAAAATTATTCACATAATTATTGCGGTGTTAAATCTATTTTAAAATTTCGATACAGAACATTTTAAAAACTCAATAAAAAACTGATTTAATAAATTTTGCTTGTATTCCATTTATTTTTAGCCTACAACACAACTTATCCCAAAAAAGACAAAAGAAACTTATAGTGAATGAGTAAGTAAAAAATTTGGAATTGTCCCCCCTAGAAGGTCAAATGTCCCCCCAGTGGGGCGTACGTTGGGAATCACTGCTCTACACCATTCAATTAGCCTAAATCCAAATTTTCATGAAATTCGTACGATTAGTTTCAGAGAAATTAATTATTTTAAAATGAGTCTATTTTTGGGGCTGTATCTAAACTGAAGTCCGTACTCAAATTTTGAAAAACTACAGAATGTCTATGTCACTTCTATCCATGTCTTACTTCTTGCCAATATGATCATTTCGCTCCCTTAACGTGTTTCGCCTATTGCCAGCCCAAATGTTTCAAAATAATGAGCAAAATATATTTATATCAAATTATGCTTTTCTGCACATCCTAGACGACCCCTTAAACCATAATTTTTACGTTTTTTAATCGTAATTCGAAAAATACTTGTAAGAAAAAATTTAAATTGAGAATTCGCAAAAAGCAGGACATAATAAATATAAATCTATCAAAAAAATTGTAGGTTGCAATTCATATTTTTTTCGAATGTTAATTTCATAAATCATAATTCATATAAAATTTTTTAAATTACAACTTCAATGTATTTATGTTTGGGTTTTTTAATATTATAACCACACTCAAAAATTATCACATTAGGATTAGAATTTCAGGAGATATTAATAAAAATATGAAAATATAATTTACATTAGAAGCTCTAAATTTTGAATGTTTATAACTGAAAAACTTATCATCCAAAGGACTTGGGATTTCGTTTCTAACATCGTTTGAACCGAAGATTTAAAATATATTGTCAAAGTTGGGTGTTGCTATTGAAAAAACAAATTTTGGTCTGGTTTTGATTTGTAGATAGCATCTAAGCAAATTTTATATACATCATTTAAAAGCAGACTTTATTTCCAATCGTTTGATACCAGTAACATTTTTCTATTATAATTAGCTTCATAGTTAGTAGAGTGTGTTTACTTTTTTTTCCACGACTGTACATACGTATAAACAAATAAAAAAAGGAGGTAATTTCATCTATTATGTAAACTAGAAGAAAGTGGGGTCCCGAAAGAACAACAAAAATTTGTCATCTAAAAACAACAATTTTAGCGTTTAACCCTCTCCCTGCGTAAATAATTCATCACGATGAGCGTCTTTTACAGTATTTTTTATCTTTTATCACCGGTTCTTTTAAGCAGAAATTTTTGACTATCATAATCAGGGGGGGGGGGGGATGTCCTGATTAAATCAAACAAAGTTTTCGCTAAAAAATAACTGGTGGGAATAACCAAATAGTATTAATTAGACGGGAAAATGCATGTTCGAGTATTTCTCGGGTTGCGCAGTAAGAGGGTTAAAGAAATAAAACTCACTTAAAAATTCTTTATCAGTTAATCAGTTATTATGAGTAACATAGTATCTCGGACAAACACAATTAGGGGAGGTAGGGGAGGTTTGATACATAGGGAAGGTTGATACATTGACAATTTTTCTCAAAAATAGTATTAACAGCCTTTGTAACAGATGTAAAGTCTTCTTTTATTAGCAGAGGCCATCATTAGCTGGACTTAGCAGTGAAGAACTGACAACGTTTTTTTCTTTTAACTTTGAAGACTTTTGGAATGTCAATGTAAATTTTTTTAAATACTGATTTTCTTTCATAACTCTTATTATTGTGAAGATAATATCTTGTATTTTTTTTTTTTTTTTTTGTAAAACACATTGTTAGGGTGAGGTTTACCAGAAAGCAGATTGGCATTTTGCAACTGCATTTATACAAAGTGATTGAAAATCCAATAAAGTATGATAGGGAGAAATGATACATTAGTGCTGGGGAGAAATGATACACTTGTATATTTGAAATTTAATAGTTTTTTTAAGTTGTAAACTAATATAGGACTGTAATATTCATTATTGTTTTACAGCAAGAGCTACTGAAATTGGTAAGGAATAACAAAAAGGCTATTCATAGACATTATGTAGGTTACATAGAAAAGCAATGCGATGATAGATGGTTAGTTCGCTTTGCTCGATGTAGAAGGAGAAAAGTTTAAATGGCCTGAAAGGGAAGATGTTTCTATAATTGTCGAAGGGTAAATTAAAAAAAAACATTAAAGCCATCCGATTTTACTTACCAAAACGATAGAGTTATTAGTTTTTCTTTTAACCATTTCAGGGGTGGTGGTATGCTTATGAAACAACTTAATTTTAATTCTCAAATGCTACATTGGCACCAGCATTTTGGTAAAATATTTTCCATATAATATGAAAGTGAAATATAGCCCTTTTCATATTTCCAATTGAATTTGTCGGCAAATTCCGGTGCCATTCATTTATTCAACACTTTAGCATTGAAAATGATTTGTCCTAAAAGGGTTAAAGAAATCTTTAACCTAAATTTAAGCTAAATTTATGTTAAATTGTTTGCAAATCAGCAATGTTCACTTCATTTTTCCTTGCAGCAAGATCTCTAGGGTTTTTTTTTTTCATTACTTATTTTCTAAAAAGTGTGTTTATAGAAATGTTTAAATAGTAGCAATTGTTTAAATATTTTTGTAAAAAACATTTCTGAAACAAAAATATGTCAATGTCATTTTTTTTTACTTAAATATTTCAAGATTTATCATAAAAAAATTGTCTGCCTTTTTTTTTTCGATTTGCATAACAATGTATCAAACCTCTCTTGCTAGTGTATCAATCCTCCCCAGCAATGGGGAGATTTGATACAATAGTAACCATTCACAATAATTGGGATATATTTTTTGAATGATTATTTTTTTAAATTCGGAATATTTTTAATAAATGAATAAAAGGTCACTTTATAAGAAAACACGAAAAATTTGTTTAAAAATAGGTTTCGAAGGGTTGTAAAAAATTAGTAAAAAAAAGTGTATCATACCTCCCCTACATCCCCTACTTACTCTGTTATTACAGACATTTATGTGGGAATATGCGTGTTCGCAATACGCACAATTGAGCGATAGTTCCTTCTGCAAATACCTGACATTTTTGTCTAAACCTTATCATGTTGGTTAAAAATAAAATAAATGTAAAGAAACTACTCTCACACACACACACATCCCCTCCCCAATACACAGAACAGCAAAGTTAAAGATTCTTAGGTATATGTAGTATTTAATGAAAAAAATAATAATAATTCCCTTGAGTAAATAACAAATTAAAACACACCAAATTGCTTAAAGTCGTTCGACATTAAAATGTAATTCTGAAAACTATTGGCCATAGAAAATATGTACCGGAAGATTTTTACTTACACCTAAATAACTTTTTTAAATAATTATTTTCAAAAGGAAAACTTTTAAACTCCGCATAAATAACATAAAGAATATAACAATTTAAAAATTCGTAAATCTATAAATTATTTTTTTTTTACATAATTGCACATGCATAATAAAGTACTCAGTTTTAGAAGAAAACTGTGTAAGCGTTATTCGATTTAAAGTAATAGTTTTTTTTTTTTTTTTTTTTTTTTTTTTTTAAGAAAATTATAACTCATTTTAATGAATGTCGCAATTTTACCTCAAGATATTTTACGAATGAGACGTAGATGATTAAAGAGGTAAGTAAGTCAGAAACTTACTCATAATTATTTTCAGAATCACTTTAATAAAATGTTTCTTTTTGAGAGTTATTTACTTTATGTCACTTACTAAATAATATTTCTGATTTGAAATATGTTTATTTGACTTGAAAAGAACTGAATGTTTGACAGCTATGCAACTGCAATATGTAATTTTACCAATCATTTAAATTCTCATCAAGAAGGCAATTCCCAAAATAATATCCTACTTGGGTTGACTTTTTGAAGTGCAGGAGGCTCAAAGATGAAGATTTTATGACAATTTGTAGCTCATTAATCATCAATAAATTTCTGATTAAGAAGACGTACAAAATTATAGTCTACTTAGGTTAATCTATAAAGCTCTTAAGTTACAAAAAATCTGCTGTGATATTTACTCCATACATCAGCTAATTTCCTATTAAAAAGGTTAGTGTCATAAAAATTTCCAAAGTAGATTGACCTTTTGAAAAGCTTGAATTGAGGATATGAAGAATCCGGGGGAATATTTAATGGCATGACTATGTTAATTTATGATTGAAAAGACAAAAATAAATAAAATAAAGTCAAAATAATTTTCAATTATTTTTAGTGCGTGTTTCGCTGAAATCAAGAATCTAATGTATTTTTTTACTACATCCGTCAGTAAAATTCTGATTTCTGAAGACCCACAAAATAATTACTCACTAAGATTGGCCTTTCGAAGATGAGAATGTCAAGAATCTATTAGAATATTTTATCTTATTCTTTGAAAATCTGGCGGTAAAATATTTCTCTGGTTAGAAACTTAGATTGATCTTTGAAGTGCTTAAGCTACGGAGATCAAGAATCTGGAATATTTAGCCCTATCCCTCAGTTAATTAATAAATTAATTAGGTTAGAGCCAAAATATTTTTTTAACCATTTGGAAAAATGGTTATTGTCCTCTGTCAGAGTAGGAAATCAAAAACACATCTGAAGCGTTTTATTGGTTGAATCCGCATTTTATTCATTTTCTGATTGGTCTATACAGTAATCAGTATTTCCCATTTACTTTCAACAGAGATGGATACTTCTGTTGCCATTATGACAAAAAAGTAATAAAAACTACAAAAAATAATAATAACTCAGAAACAAATTGAGATACAGCTTTCAAACAAATTGCATTTAAAAGTACATTTTTTTCTTTATACGACGATGTAAAAAGTAATATTGTGGGATGTTTAGAAGTTTAAGAATGAAATCTCATTTAAAATTCGTCCAGGAATATTAATGTTTAATCCATGGTGTACATAATGAATGACCAGCTCAGTAGAAATTTAAAAATTTACAGTACCGAAAAATGTAATCCATGGCGTACGTAATGTATGATCAACTGCGTGCGATTTTTTATGTCTTAAATTTTAGTCTTTGAAAAAATCATTTTCCAAATGGTCGTTGTAATTTGTTAACTTGCATTTTCTTTTTCTTTTTTTTTTTTTTTTTTTTTTTTTTTTTTTTGT